>JAPMOB010244789.1:0-41231 GCA_029875015.1 Lepomis gibbosus | reverse complement strand
CCCCTCAATATTCTATATCAACAGAGGGAAGAAAAACATGCACTGACTCCATTTTTAGAGCATGAAAATTAAATTCAGAGATGTTCTATCATTCATGCTTGTGATGCTGAAGCTGCATCTGTGCAGCTTTGGAACTTCAGAGAGAGAGCAATTGCTCCCCCTAGTAGATTCTCTGCACTTTACTGTTTCATTTTTCATTTTTATTCAGTACTCAAACTGTTCTTTACATTTGAGCTTGTGAGTGATTAAAGAAAGAAGGAGAAATGAATTCACAATGGACAATTGTTGGAGTTAAGAACACTTGATTCTAAATAATGGATTGACCTATGCATTTATACTTATTTGAACGCTTTTCTCCTTCTTGTATTAACTTTGCATTTTTTTTTCTATTTAAATTTTACTTTTTTCTATTTTTAATTTTTTTTACATTTTTAAAATTATTTTTATTGTTATGCATTTTATTTTATTATTACTCATTTGATGTTCAATATTGTATATATTCATTTTAATTTTAAAATTTTGTCTTATTTACTGTTCCCCCTCCAATATCTCCTACTCAATCTAAGTCAATAATATATAGGCCTATATAACATAGCAGGCCAAATTTGGACATTTTCACTTAGGGGTGTCCTCACTTTTGTTGCCAGTGGTTTAGACACTAATGGCTGTGTGATGTGTTATTTTGAGGGGACAGCAAATTTACACTGTTATACAAGCTGTACACTCACTACTTTACATTGTAGCAAAGTGTCATTTCTTCACTGTTGTCACATGAAAATATATAATCAAATATTTACAAAAATGTAAGATACTGCATGATTATGTGAAAACCAAGCATTTTGGGCAATATTTGCCATTTCTAATAAAACAGAGGCACTCCAGGCAGTACCACTTAAGGTACAAATGACATATTGCATGCATATTTCAGTTAACATTAATGCTTACAATATCAGTCTGCTTGATAGTATAGATCATTATTGATACTTTTGAGTCAAAGTGAGCTTGAACATTTGTGTTTTTGTATTGGCATTTTTATTCTTGTTTGATTTGCCACGGAAGAATGTGGGAGAGCAATCACAGAAAACCTCCGGAGCAAACATACCAATAATGATGCCCAGACTGTTGTCTCCCAGGTTGAGGATGCTGAGGTGGCACTTCATGTTGTCCAGCTGCTAACAGCCCCCTTCACAGAGGCCACAGATGGGCTCATCCTTCTTGCAGATGTTTGTTTGCTTTCTTCTTTCTTCATTGATATTGTACTAAATTGTTGCCAGTTAACCATTTTATGAAACTGATAGTCTCACAGTTTTATTGCCTGTGCCCTAAAGTTGTCTGTTGACTGATCTGTAATCCATCAAAACATTGACACTCTTCAAGTCAAGATTCTTCTGAAATTATTAAAATTTCAGGTGGAACATTGCTACTGTTTTACTGCTGGACACTGGATGATCAGTTTAGAGGGTGTCAGGGTTTGGCTGAGTGCAGTGGAAGGTAAAGTGGAGTTGTGAGCCCAAGTGCAGACAAAGGTGAGGAGGATGCAATTCAGGAGATTTACTGAACAAAGTCCAAACAAAAGTAACATACCATCAAAGAAAGTCGGTCCAAACAAGGCAGACGATCCAACAGAAGTACTTTAAGCATGTAGACACAGGTAGAACAGAACACTCGAGGACGAAGAGGACGACGCATCAAAGACTGAACAGAACAGGGGGCATATATACACTGACAGAGCACAACACACACCAGAACCTAAACCAGAAAACCAAAGTCACATCATAACAGGCCAAAGCAAGACAAAAAGTAAACCAGACAGAACAGGGAGCTGGAAACAGGCAAACTGAACACAAAATCGATTCTTAACAGATGGTCAGACAGAAACCAAGCACGAACATGATACCAGATAACCCAGAATAAAACAAGAACTAAGGCAAGCACAGGTCAAAATCAAACAAGACAGCAACAAGACTCAAGGCACAGAACACAGAGCAGACTAAAAAGACTAATACAGATAGACTACAAACATATCGGGGAAAACAGACTTAAAGGTTCAGTGTGTAATATTTCTGAGGATCTTTTGACAGAAATGCAACATAATATCCATAACTATGTTTTCAGTGTTGTATAAATCCCTTACATAATAAACCAGAATGTTTTTATTACTTTAGGATGAGCCATTTATATATACATAACTGCGGGTCCCCCATTCTATGGAGGTTGCCGTATTTTGTCGTCATGTTTCTACCGTAGCCGACAACAGACAAACAGGGCTACGGAGTGCGTTCTGGCGTTTTTCTTCTGCTTGTATAATTCCAGCAGTGTAGACGCCCGTCACTATATTAAGGAAGAAGAGGAAGAAGAGGAAATAATAATAACAATAATATACAGTCTCTGAGTAGCCTTCTGGTTTATTGGAAGTAAGAAGAGAAGTGACATTTGGACAAATGAACAAGCACAGTGTTACAGCCTGTGGATCTTTATAGCATTAAGTCAGATGGAGTTCGGACAGATACAAACAGCTGACGGCAGAAATCCCAGATATTGTGGATTTTCCCAGATGGAAGGCTATAGTGTGGGACAGATGTTTTCAAAGCAGTGCTGAAGTTGTCTGTTTTCTGCTGGACAGGTAATTAACTTAAGTTTGTCGGACTATAGCGATGCCAATGAAAGCTGTTGTTTCTCCAGCCTATAGGCTGGCTTTGCCAGTTTCATTAGCGAGACAATCAGCTGATCAGTAACGTTAATTGGCAATAAAACTGTAAGTTTAGCTAAATTTTTACTGCTCTGGAAGAAAAATGTAAGGTTAGTTAGATTGGTTTATTCTCCAGCGTTGGCTTTGGCTTGTGGTGTAAAAAATGTAGGTACTCTCTCTCTCCAACGCTCTGTTTTTGGCTTTGTTACATTCCTGAGACAATCAGATGATCACTAATTGGCAATAAAAAGACAGCATCTTTCAGCATCGAAACTAAGATCAGCCGGATAAACTGAACTAACTGAATTAAAAATATGTAGTCAGATTGTAATTCCATGTAGTTATTCTCCAGTGCTCTGTTATGGCTTTGTTATGTGGACGGAAATGTGCCCTTACCTTTGTGAGTCAAACAGCTGATGAATATTACTGGCAATAAAACCGTAACAGCAGGGAAGCTCAGATGAGCAGCTAAACTTCACATTTTACTGCCCTGGTGGAAAACATGCATTTCTTTTTACCGCTAATGGTGATATATAACAAGACCGTGTGCCTATCAACAGACCGATAATGAATACTTTCCGAATATGCATTAGATTATTATTGGATATTGCTTCGCCACTGTGCAGACAAATGTGTAATTTGTACTTTCACATGCTAAATGGCCATTAAAAACGTTGCACTGTTTTATTGCGAGCTGAAATTATGGCTAATCAGTACTACTTTGTTTGTTTCTGTGGTATTTCAAAAAATTAAAAAAAAAACATTTTGATAAGATTTGCAGATTTTTTATCTAATTAATTAAGCAAAGTGGGAGGAGACTTGATCCTCGCCAGCCAATGCCTTAGTAAAAATGTATTATGTGGTTTTTAATAGAGTGTGGTGTAGAAACAGTGAGGCTTACATTTTCATGTTATCTGTCAGTGGTCATACTTCCACTATATGTGATAGTTTCTGAGATGTTCTTCATTTACTTTGGTATGTTAGTCCAGATGAGCCAACCCTCCCAAGTTGTAAAATCCTGTATTACAGGAGTATAAGACATCATGTAGCACTTCTTTTTCTGGATGTGGCTGTTATTTATTAATGAACAAGTAACAATAATATAAAAAAACATTTTTACTGAATAATTAAGTAAATATAATTTAATATAATCTTCTTCTTAATCTTAGTACATTTATCTAAAGAAACTTCCTATCTTGACTGTCAAACTCTTCTATCTCATAGATGAGATCTTTGTCTTTTCTCAGGCACCGTAGCTATACAGCTCGCTTGGAAAGGGGAGGGGGGTGCAATTGGCAACCCTCACCACTAGATGTCACTAAAACTTACACACTTAACCTTTAAAGTAGAATCAAACAGAACACATGTAAAACCTAAACAGAGAAACAACAAAATAGATCTAAAGACAAATACCTAAAACGCAGAAGCAGGAATACACACTAAGACAACAGGGATGGTGAAACCAGAACTAGACCAAACATAAAATCATCACAAGAACAAACAAGGCAAAACAGTAGAACAAAAGACATGGATTTAAAAGATTATCAAAAGTCGTCAAAACATAACAGGGGGTTGTGTCATGTTTTTAGGGCATCTTTGTGATGGGGCTGGCTGCTCTGTTTTCAGCAGTGGTGGACTGTAACTAAATACTCAATAAATTCAAGTACTATACTAACAATTTTGATGTACTTGTACTTTACTTTAGGATTTCCACTGCATTTGTCTGACAGCTTTAATTACTAGTTACTGTTTAGATTACAAATTTTCATACCTTTGCTGTCCTGTGAAAATCATGTAGCATCAAATGTGGGGATTTTTCATTCAAAAATTTCTGATAAACAGAAGTCTCTCTGTTTTTTCATTTCACATTCATAATGTGCGTCTACTTCATATCATAGCAGACTTTATTTCTATCCAACCTCTAACTTCAGACTGCTGTATTTTTCAGACGCTTCACTGGAATCATCCTGAGAAATGAGGACAAGGGCAAGAGGACAGAGAGAGTTGATCAGGAGAAGTCCGTCACGGTCAGTCCCCATGTCTCCACTCCTCTGAAGAAGCTCATGGACATTTGAGTGGAAGTTCATATAGGTCAGAGAGAGCGCTCTACCCTGGCACAATGAATGAAAACTAGCAAACTCCATAACATAGCATCATCAATGTCTTTAGACTTTTCTGAGACAGTTTTGAAGTGAATGTGGTGAACCAGGAGTCGTACATCACAGCATAAAAATAGTAGTAGTAGCAGTAGTTCATGTTGCCTGTAGGTGGCGCTGTGAATATTCAGGGAGCGACTCATCCATTTTCTGTTTAATTGCGAAGCATCGATTTCGGACATTACACCACAGACACGGCATGCCGGACAGGCAGCAAATTTGTCTGTCTGGCTGGTTACAGTGACAGAACGTTTACTTTAGTGGAGTTTAACAACTGATGAGAACATAAGGTGACATGAGATATTTGAGATATGCCACAGGTGTATGAGTAAAAAAGACAACAGCCTGGCTACACCCAGGTACAACCCTGATTGGACATGGCTCATGCCAGGATGATCATTTTTCTGTTTCAAATTGCAGTTCAGGAAGCTGGGGAAACGCACAGAGATCCAGCCTGGGTGCATAAACAAGCGAGACTCCGGAATCAGGGGCAACAAAGGTGAGCAGGTAATGATGTCATAGCAGGTGACAGGCAGCGTGTGACTGGGCACGGAGGGCAGGGAGAAAGGGAAACTGTCCAAAGAAGACGAGGTGAGAGGCTCACACAGTCTAAAGTGTCTGTCTCACATCTCGATGTGAGCTTCTTTGGCTGGTGGAGTGTCCCTTAATGGGCCAGAGATGGTATAGAACCTGCACAGACATGAAAACAGGAGAAAGTAAGGACATCGGGCAGAAACATCTTTGTTTTTTAACAAGCAGATGAACTATTAGCCAAAGTATAAAAATCAAGAAACAGCAAGAAAAAGAAGTAAATTCCATCATATATAAAAACATATAAAACATCCTCACACATAATGAAAACATCTTACAGGACATTAGCTGTGTCTAAAGTCACTTAGTCAACATCATCATCGCTACCTATAATATCTCTTAAATGCAATTTATGCCTATAAACAAACTTTGAACACAAACAGCTTCACTTTATTAAGTACTTTGGTAAAACAGCTTTATCACACAGGAGGTGGCAGCGATCTTGTATTCAGTAGTCATGTTGCTGGAATTTGTTCACGATAAGTTGCAGTGACTGGCTTCACACAAAGTGTTAGGAATAATCCAGGTTATGGCCCAGCAGCTGGCACCCATACAAACAATTAAACGTGCTGGGCATGAAAACACACAGCAAGAAACAGCTTCAGGTTACGGTCACAGTTATAACCTGAATCTCTGCACAGACACAACCCTGTTATTTGAAATCACGTTTTGATAGCGTCTGTTTTTCAGGTGATCCCACTCGGCTTGGATTCTGACGATAGCCGAGGTGCCTTTATTTAGCCTGCTGTCAGATGCCCTTGAGAATGACCCTGAAGTGCAGAATTCAATCATAGGTTCTGTTTGATGTTTGACTTGACAGAAACAACAGCAGAATAGAAGACTAACCACAGCATCGCCCACATTCAATCGGGCGACATTGTTGTATTTGTTGTTTCTATACTATGTTGATCTTTCCAGTACACTGAAGGATTGACTTAAGCTACAAAAGCTGTAAATTTAATTCCAGTTCTTCATTTATCATGTTTGATAAGTGCAGTAGTCAGAGCCACATTAACCTGCCTTAGATTTTTACATTTTTATTCATTGTAGCTTTTCTTCAAAGCATAACTTACAATTGCTATACATGTCAGAGGTCGCACACTTCTGGAGCAACTAGGAGTTAAGTGTCTTGCTCAGGGACACATTGGTGGATATGTGTTGTACAGGGAATCAAACAGATCTCAGGTCTCCCAAACCAAGGACATGTGTCTTATTTATTGCGGCATCACCGCCCTCCAGTGACGAGACCTTGGCTGTAGCTTCCTCCTGAGGAGGCGAGAGCCTATTCAACCATGCTTGCAAAGTTAATTAGGGGTCCAAGCCCGAAACGGGCTGGGAACCCGCGATTGCAAAGCATCGCGGAACCCTATTGTTTTTGCTGGGAGCTGAATCTCGTGGAATAGGCCACGGCCATTTCCGCCTAGACTTTTTTCACGCAAAATAGCGATAACTGCAAAACCTTTTTTTGATTAACTCCTCCGAAGCCGCAAGTCCGATTGCCACGAAACTTGGCACGGATAATCTCTGGACCAAGCTGGTGAAAGTATGCGTAGGAAATTTTGATCCGACAAAAAATATTGTGATTATACGTTAACAAATATTTGCGAAAAACGCTACTAACAGGAAGTGACATATCTTCAGTTTGGAATGGCCGATCGACACCAAATTTGGACCAGTAAGGTTGTACGGGCCCCTGAGGGCCTCTGCAAAATTTGGTACAACTAGCCCCTAGGTGGCACTGTTTAATCCAAAAAAATATTTCCTCTATAACCACAAGTCACATTGACATGTGACCCTAATGTGCGTTGGTGGCGCTGTTATTGCAGATTAAAGACCAAAAAAATTATCCCATTGATTTACATTCATTTTTTATCTCCAGAACCGCAGGTCCGATTGACACCAAATTTGGGTCAATTTTTCCCCATGGGCCCCCAATGACACCTGAGAAATTTGGTGTTGTTCGGCCTAAAGGTGGCGCTATAATCAAAGTTCAAATGCCGTGACAAAGCCCATTGAAATGAATGGGATGTGCTGGGACCCTGTAAACGCAGTCTAAGTTTTCTATTCTGGAGTTGATAAACATGATTTGAAACTGTGTTAATGCTTGCATGGGTCGACACAGATTAACTACTTATTAATATATCGCAGCACTTAACATTTATACTAGTATCAACTGGTTGCCACAAACTGGTGAGCCATTGATTATGAAGCATGAATAAAACAGTTGATGCCAATCAGCTCTTGCAAGCGCAACTCCAGTGCTCTGCCTGTGCATTATCAACAATTTCACAGAAACAAAGACCAGAAAGATATCACCCTGTTTTACCTTGACTTTCTAAAATGCCCACGTTTCTTCAGGACCTTTGAACAGGTGAGATTCATGCAGGAATTCTTCAGGTCCACAACCTGGTAGATGATGGGGTTGTACATGGCTGAGGACTTGGCCAGCAGCGTGGGAATGACAGACACAGGGATGGGAACCGAGTCTGGCTCACCAAATGCTGACACCACTGACACCACTGCATAAGGGATCCAGGCTATCAAGAAGCCAGCACAGATCAGCATTGCCACCTGGGAGAGGAGACAAAGCAGTATTCAGGTCATAAACTTGTCCATTACACAATTCCATTATGAGCAGTACTGAAATGTATTATTTCCTCTACTTTCTCTCTCTACTGTTATTGCTTTGTCCGGCCCTTTTTCAGTCCCCTCAACTTCCATTCAACTTCTCACCCACCTTTGTGAGTTTCATCTCAAGCACGTGGCTGTTGCTGATGCGGGTGTCAAAGTGTGAAATCTCCTTTGCAGAGGACTTGACCTTGAAGATAATCATGACGTAGGAGAAGACTATGATGCCTGTGGGAAGGATGAGACAGAAGAACAGGATGGCCATGACGAAGCTCTGGCCCGATACAGAGGCCTGTGCCAACCACCAGTCCAGCGTGCAGGAGGTCCCAAAGGGCTCCGGGGCATAGTTTCCCCAGCCAATAAGGGGCATGGTGGCCCAAAAACCTGCATACACCCACACAAAGGCCAGGCACAGGAAGGCATGCTTGCGTTTTAACCACGTCCCTAAGGGTGAAGAGAAAGACAGCAAAATGATGGAATAGTTTAATTAAAAAAAACTTTCAATGAACCTTAAACTTAAACCAAACTCTCTAACACCAACCTTATCTTTGAACTTTGACCTCAGCCTCAGTGTGTGGATCATAGAAATCCTTTTTGCTCTCATAATAAAGTGACAGTTACCCAAAACTCAATCAGATCGTGACCACAGAAGCCAGACATCACATTACAGCAGTAAAAATAACATATTTTCCACTCTAAAGTAAAGCTTGTGTGTGCCTGTTTTCTGCACGCACAGTTGCATGAAAATAGTGTGTCTCTCAACTGTAAACAATTTCAGTTAACTGGTTAAGGAGTGCTGTCACCACAACTGGCCCCCAAAAAATGACACAAAACATTAGCTGAAACACTCCTTTCTATAATGTGGGACAAACAAATGTAACAGAACATCTGTAGTGGGCAATGCTGATGGATATGTGTGCAAAACATGCCCTGATTAACATAGGTCTAACACTTGCAATGTATAATTCATGTCCAGGTGCACTCATAGAAGAGTCAGGAGAACCCAAGGGGTCCTTGAGGGAGATTTAGGATTAATTTCATTTATTTTATTTTTTTTTTAGATTTTATCAGGAAGTATAACAAATCCTAGTCATTTTTATTCAGATCAAAAGGCCAACACATATTTTGAACACCATGTTAAAGGAAATCCTGACGTACCATATCTGAGATGGCAGATCTTGAGGTACCGGTCCAGACTGACCACAGTCATTGTGATGAGGCTCCCGCAACCAAAGAAGAAACCTGCCCAGCCGTAGAAACGACAACCCTCCCACCCGAACAGCCAGCGGTGGGAGAAACTAGATACAACGAAGAAGGGCTTTCCTGTCACTGCAATGACAGATAAAAGGAATGATCAAGATGATGGTGATGAGGAGGAGGATAAAAGAACGAAACGGTTAAAAACTTTCATTTTAATCATGAAAACACAGCAATGGTGTGACTATTGACTCACACCAGACACAATGAATTATTAAATAGCAAACATAGTAAAGCGATTTAAACTTATCAATAAACAGTAACTATTGCTAAATGAATAATTATTACTAATGTTTTACAAAGCTTACTTGCTTATTCTCTACCTCTCACCATCTCTACAACTTGAGTCCACCTTAGATTTCCTTTGCTATGAGTATGCAGCTAGTAAGAATATTACTAAGATAAACTTAAACTTTATAAACTTAAAGTGTGAGACTTCTACATATAAATGAACATCTGTTACATTCAAACCCTTACCAGACAAGTTCATACAGTGTTCATTAAGCCTATCAACAAATTTAAAATCTGGTGTTCTTGAAGATATTAATGTACTGGCGCACCAGTTATGATGCATTTTATGTCACCAAGTGACGAAAGCCATGTAGAGAACTCCATCATCTACCATTGCTGTGAAAAAAAAGGTCCATTGGAGAGAAAGTTTATTATTGAGAATGTTTATTATTATGATTGTTTGTTTGTGTTAGCAAGGAAAACCTAAGGAGCATCCAAGAAAAGTTTGATGCTCCAGGTAAAAAAGAAACTCTGCATTCAGAGTCAAAAAAAGAAAGTGATTGATGGATCATTATTGGTGTAGCTTTTTCCTCTTAGAGAGCTCTGAGAGAAGAGATGGAACTGAGGGCAGACACAGATGACACATAGCTGCTCTTGGAAAGGTTGCTATTTGTAAAATATAGAGTAGGCTATGTAGCTGTTACATTTACTCTACCTAAGTAATGTATAATAGTGTTGGATCTGTGGAAATATCTCAGCATTTTTGCAACTTTTTCTGAACCCGAGCCTCGGGCTAGCTCACCTGTAGGCATACAGTATATCATAAGCATGAGTTGACAGTGTTTGTGTAATTACTCTCACTGCCAGAAGGGGAGACAAATGTTCCACACTGCAGGTTTAATGAATGAATGACGTTTTTTATTGTGTCATGCCTGTAACTAGGCCTTCTGAAAGAACACACATTCATATAAGCCCGCTGCAAAATGGTGTTTATATACACTCAGACTCATGTCTGTAAAACACAATTCACAAATAGATGCAGAGTAATTTGCATCTGTAAATTTATATCTAGCCAGAGTGATTTGTATTTGTAGATCTTGATCTGCATCTGTGCATCTGATTTGCAACTTGTATTTAATATTTGTAAATCTCCACCTATCCACCTAATCTCCACCAAGTATCCTTTTGAGTTCCATTTGTGTCACACAAAAAATTCCCAAGTGCAGGGAAGACCAAGTTTTTCCAATAGATGGCGGTAATGCAGCATTTATGGACGCCAACCACTGTGAACCATCTCTGGTTAACCTAAGCAGAAAGCTGATAAAGCAGCTAAAAAGGCACTGACATAGAGACATAGATGTGAGAGTGCGCTCTCAGTGGTAAATGTCAGGGTGGAGTTGTGTGCATTTACTACTGATAACAACTGGTGTAGTAAGATAACAGTGGTCTCAAACATTGATCTCAGACATAGACTACTATCTGCCTAGGGAATTTTCTGTTACACCCACCAAAGCCGTGCTTTCCCCCCATTGGAGACACTAATCAGGTCCTGGATGCTGTATCACTCCATCAGTGCTCTATCAGTTATCTGCAAACCATCCTTCCCAATACTGTTAATTGTTGCTGATCAAACATTAAGAAGGCATTCAAACCAGTTGCCCGCCCCCACCTTGGCACCTCAGACCATCTCTCTGCGGTGCTAATTCCTACTTTTCACCCGAATAAAACCCTCCAAATCGAATCTGTTTTCCTCCTGAATATTTTTCAATCTGCCAACCTCAGTGGCCTCAGGAAGAAAAACACTTCCCAACAGTTCAACTTAATATCTTTGGCTTCCACACAAGTGAAATGTAACATATGTCCATCATCTTCTTCAACAAACATAAGCGTCTTTAATTTTTGGTTTTAAAAAGGATATTTTCAAACCATTGTGTGACGAACTGTGTGAGTTACTCTACTTTGTCTTTTTTTATCAGCTATATATATTTAGAGGTTTTCTTCAACAACACTTTCAAAATACAAAATTGTTCATGTGTAAAATGCATTCTGTCGCCCAATAAGAACGTTGTGGCTCAATGAGGCTCAGCATAAGTTCAACTTGGATGCTTCAGTCATTCTCAACTCTCTCATACGCTCTCTCTCTCTTACTGCTTCTCTAACCCTTAGGGGTTAGGGTTACAATTTGGGCTTTTTATATGCACATTAAAACAATTTATTAAAACCTTCTTTCTTTTCATAATTGTCTTTACACTATTATATGTTTATCTTTATATCCCATCAGACTGTATATTAACTTATTGGGAGAAAACCGGTTGTTCTACGTAAAATCAGACATTGAGCACCCCCATAGCCAGAATGGCATGATGCTTGTTTCATAACGCTTCTGTGAACCTTCAGCGGTGAGACTGGCAGTCAAATCAGGCTCCTTCTATGGAAACATTGAATCTTTTAGTATTCATGGTCAGCCAGGGGCGTTTCCAGGCTCTTCAAACACACACCATTACTTACAGCAACTCTGTAAGCTGTCTCATTTCCTGTTACCTTGTCATGCCATTTTTCAAACTGAACCCTTTACCTACCAATACATCATTGAGCTACATTCTAATTATTAAATATTAATTTATAGTTATTACTGATAATAATTAACAGTGATAATATTAAAGCAGGGGTGATATGTGGAGGTCCTTCCCCTGAGAAATTTGGGCTTTAAACATTTCCTGCATTCTGGTTATTTTTTCTGCACCGATTTAATGAGGAAATTTCTTTATTTATAAAAAATGAAACAAAATTCAGGTGACAGGTGACAGTAAAAATATAATGTAATATCATGCAGTGCAGCTCTCTGGCTTTCTGTGTTGCTGTCAAATGTTTCTCCTTTAGATCCACTTTTCTCATTTAATTTCATCACTGCTCAGTCAACACACATGCAGGCGTGACTGAAGTAGCCTAAAGTCTTTTAAATGTGCATGTGGCACCTTTTCACCTCAATGATAAAGCAATTAAATAAACTCTTGGACTTCAGTAGCTCCTCTGTTTCAGCAGGTTTTCCTCTCATGTTCAAAACTTTCTGCACATTCAGAATCTCTCCCACATATCTGTGTTCTCTGACATTTGAATAAGAATATTTAGAGACAAAAGACATAATATTATGAGAAGACAATCACAATCTAATGAGAATGAAGTCATAATATTTTAACAAAATTTACCTGCCCCCTTGTTATTGCGCTGCTGGTTTAGGCTAACCCCTTTAGACCATCTGACAGACACAGAGCCTGTCTGGTACTGTACTCGATGAGACGAGCTCTTCATCAGAGGTAGAAAACAGAAACTTAAAACCAGACTGAAATCTCAACACAGATACACACAAATGTAACCTCTCTAAAAAAGTGCAGCTCACAGCCGCTTCAGAGGGAATGAAGCATCCTGGAGCAGAGAGACAGTCAAACAGAGCAAAGTGTCTCTGAGCGAGGAGGACAGAGACACAGTGCGACAGGTGTCTGTGTCGCGGTCAAGTGTGTCATGTTATCCTCTCGCCCCTTTTGCGGCATACAGTTAACCGTTTGTATAGCAAATACACTGACTAGGCACTGACCGACAACTTTTAAATTTAAATGTTTGGATTAATATTTTGCTCGGGACAAATCAGTAGTCTCTGACAAGCCCTGAAGCTGTGAGCAATGCAATCTCTCTCTCTCTCTCTCTCTCTCTCTCTCTCTCTCTCTCTCTGCATGTAGAGACATAGGTAAAGATTTTAGGTTACAAAACCTAAAACTGCATCTGCATTACTACATGCATGAGTGCTGCAAGCGTATGCCACAGTCTGTTTTTAGTGGTTTTGTTTAAATTCAATGCAGAAAAATCCCAGCCAGTATTTTGTAGGGCTGATGATAAATGATCCTTTCTCCTTTCCCAGTATTTCTGATTGAATGACTAAAAAGCTGAAATATGTGTGATAGCTCTTCTTATTAGTGACAAGCGCCTCATTATTGAAAACCATAAAAGGACAAAGGAGAGGGGAAAGGGCTGCTGATTGTTGGTATTAGCACAAAGCAATATTAGTCATTCTTGTGGTGAATTAACCTTAAAAGGTAAAGGTCCTGTCTTATGAAAGTGTGCTATGGTAGCTATGGTATTTTACTGGAACTGCGCCTGCCCACAAGGGTTAACGAGTTCAGCACATGGCTCCCTCGTACACTAAAGGAAGGAAACCACAGTGACCCCCTGATTATTGTGGTTAGTGTCAGATGTGGGCCTTCTTAGAGAGAGCTGGACAGGCCAAGAGCCGTGTGACAAGCCAAGCCCAAGCAGCATAAAAGGGATAAACATCAGAACCTCTCGAGGCAAGATTGCATGAGACACGATGAGCCAAATGTTTTCTTGGAATCACTGAAAACCCTGCAGGGCATGTACACATGCTCGCACATGGTCGCTCACATGTTTGGAGGCTTGATAGCATTTACATGTTCTGAGTCATGGCAATAGCTTGTCTAGCATGGTAATGGCGATGACAGAATATTTAAAGAGTTGACATTCAGCATTCAGGCTCTGATCCCGTCACTCCCAGACAGCGTGCACAGTTAGGAACGCCACCAAAAGATTGTGGCAGTAATGTTCGCAGTTGTATTGCAATGCACTAATATCAGGTTCTACAAATGTCTGTTTGAACTTTTGTATTTAATAAAGTGTGGGGGAAAAGTTGACATTTTACAGCGTGAACAGATGCACGCTGCTGTTCTAGTCACCGGCGTTCAAGCAGGCGTTTTACTGGATATTTTCAGTATTGCAAGTTGGCTAGTGGGCAAGTATCTATGGCATGTATAAAAATAAAACACAATACCAGTGGCCATAGTTGTTGACATTTTTACGTCAACATTACTTTAACGCCTGACCACCTGTATTGTGAGTAGTTAGGGGTCATGAGCAAAGCCAAGGGGCAGGGTGAGACCAGATTTAAGTACGGCTAATTGAGAAATTTCCATCTCACATTGCTATAGTTACAGTTAATCATGAAATGGCCTTTAGAACTTCTGCAAGAGTACTAAGCCAATGAGACAGGCGCTGTGCTGAAAGAGGGAGACCCAGAGACTGTTCTATGTAATGCACAAGTAGGCGCTGGGATCGGCGCCAGGCAGCCATGTGGGCAACGTATCATCACAGTGCGCGCACCGGACAGAGGAGATGGGACGCAGGTTTCCTCCTCTGACCTGTGAGGAGGAGGGAAGAAGAGTAATCAGCCTTGACCTGAAGGAGCTTGTGATGCTCTTGGGCATGAAGGCATGGTTAGGGCGCAGGACAGCCAAGCTGCCGTCCCCTTGGATTCTATGACATGGTGGAGCCACAGAAAGGGCAGCCAGATCGCTGACTCTCTTGGCAGCTGTCAGTGCCAAAAGCAGTGCGGTTTTGGCGGAGAAAAACTTCAGCTCCACTGACTCCAGGGGCTCGAAGGGGCCCTTGGACAGGGCGCGTAAAACCAGCGCCAGACACCACTGCCAAGCTGTTGGACGCGAAACAGGCCTGCACACGCCCTTCAGGAAACGCTTCACCAGTGGGTGAGCGAACACCGTCCTGTCATCGAAACCTTCATGGCAGGGAGAAATGGCGGCAGCGCAGGTTTTTACCGTAAGGAAAGCCAGCCCTCTGTCCATCAGGAGCTGGAGGAATGTAAGCACACAGGGCAGGGGGCACGCACCAGTGCTGAAACAGTTCACTTAGCGGTGTATGCTGAGCAGGTGCGGCTCTCTCTTCCTTGATGGTGATTATCCCCTCTAAGCGCCGCCTATCAGCAGCCAGACCCACATGGGTCACCAGCTAATGCGATCCATATTACTATCCCGTGTACCACCGATATAATGTCAAATTGTTGATTTACCCCGCAAGAAACGATTAAACGGTAGAAAGCAAATGTGGAGCGATATATTCATACTAGCTGTAGTAATGCAAGGTAGCAGCTAGCTACTTTAGTACGGATATGCCACTGTTTGCTTCATAATGTTCAATTTAGATTTATTGTTGTTTTACCCATTCTCGGTTAGTCAGTGTCTCCCACATCCATCAATGTACTTACATTAAACACATAAGTGAAAGACCCATTCACTACAGTGGTCTAAATGTCATTATGTGTTGCAACAATCTCATTTACAATATTTAGTGCCACTCACTAACCGTTTTGTTATCATCCAATACATTTGCTGAGCGTCCGGTGAAAGATAAAAAAAGTAACGATATTTACTGAAAAGCGGGAGGAGAGCTGGTTGCAATCTAAAACCTCACTGCTAGTGGCCGCTGAAAACTATATATCCCTTTAAGTTGCATTGCTGAGCTCTCTCAGGGCCACCATATTGAAGGACTTTTGTACATCTTTGGATACAGTTGCGCAGGATTGCACTATTTTTGGATGATCTACTGCACTAACATGAATACATAAAATGTGGTGTTGTAATAAAATCTATTGTTGTATCTCTCCAGGTTGACCGAGCTTTACTTATTTTTTGGTTTTTATGTGTAATTTTTATACTAAATTGTCTTCACTACGTTTATTCTTTTTGTAAATTGTATCATCACTCTGGGTATTTCAAACTTGTCTATACTAACTTTAGGCTTATTTACAATGTGATAAATAGCTCCATCAGTTAACACTGTTTATGGATGCAGTAAAGCTTTAGTCAAAATTTTGTGTAACAAATCCACAAACCTTGTTGGTCAACTATACAGTAAGTGCAAACATAAGCCGTTACCTGATATGCCAAAATCGAAGATGGCTAAATTAACAGTCATGAGCTCAGGAGGCTTTAACTTGGTCTTGCGTTTGATAGTCATATAAATGACATAGCCATTCCCTGTTGCAGACATGATTCCTGTAAGAGAGAGAGAGAGAGAGAGAGAGAGAGAGAAAGAGTTTGAGAAACATAGAATTTGCACTTCTGAGGTACTAGTCAAAATTTTTTCTACATAACTTTAAATGCATTGTGGGTGCATCAACTGGTAGTTAAAGTCAACTCTACGTGGCAAAGCAAGAAGGAATTGTTCCTTTGACTTTCAGTAATACTTTCCCAATCACAGGTACTACACTTTGTATTTATATGCATACGATTTGTTAGTTACTTTTTTGTTTGAGTGATATACATACTGTTGTCTTTAAGCACAATGTAATTTAGCACAGAAATACTGCACAGAAGTCAGTGAAAAGTGCAGGTAGGCTACAAACACAGGTGTATTTAATCAAAACTAAAACTAAAAAATCGCACAGATGGAAAAAAAGTATTGGAAAATATCGCTTTCAATCACGGCATAGATAATGCCTGTGTCGAGGCAAATTTATAGATAAGAAAAATTGCATTTTATCGTGTAGCTAATTAGACAGGGAATACCTTCTTTTTCATGGTCTGTATCCTATATCTGCACAATTATGTAGTATCACAAAAATGAGAAGACCCCTCACATTTTTGTAAATATTTGATTATATCTTTTCATGTGACAATACTGAAGAAATGACACTTTGCTAGAATGTAAAGTAGTGAGTGTACAGCTTGTGTAACAGTGTAAATTTGATGTCCCCTCAAAATAACACATCACACAGCCATTAATGTCTAAACTGCTGGCAACAAAAGTGAGTATATTCTTTAAGAAGCACAGCACATTGTATTAAATAGATAAAGGAGGTATGCAAATAAAAACTTGGCAAAATAGTAAATCAAGGGTCAAACTGAGAACCAAAAATGAGTTAAGTGCATATAGAAGTGGGGGCAGTTGAGAGACGAGACATAAACAGGAAGTATACAGTCAGTGCAATAATCCTAGTATAATAAACATTTCCCATCCCACAGAATGACACACGTGAGAAGAAAATACAGTCTGGGTGACTGGGTGTTAGCAAACATTTACCTATTTACCGAACAAATGTGAATCCAATATTCAGTCTCCTTGATCTGTTTTGGTCTCTATTACCTCTTTGCAAAAATATTTGGCTCTTTAGCATTTACTTGCTACATGTTCAATGTTTTTGACCAGCTATTTTCTAACTTTGTTCCGGCTGCATTTGGTGCTGGGCTGGTAGCATACAACGTGTTGTCGGAGCAGTTCTGCCTACTGCTGCTGGAAACTACTAGGAAGTTAATGAGAGCTGTGAGACTGCGTACAGTAAATTTGATGACCACAAAACAAAACTAATGAGCTAAGCTGTTGTACAGCTGGGAAATCATTCTCTGTGGGAGTGCAGGCATTCGACTCATTATTAATATAAAAAAAAAGAAATTCGGAATAGCTCATCTGACATAAAAACCGGGACAAGAGGAAAATGTCTCTATATAGTTTAGTACTAATAGTTTAGTATTAGATCATGAATTTCTGATATTAAGTGTTGCATGTTCAAAGATTTTCTGCAGTTCACTGATTCTAGTTTGATGTCTAGTCTGGGTAGCCATTCAGCTGTGTGACATGTGAAACAAGAAGTCCGAAGATGCCCAATGAACTAAAGTGGTGCAATCATGTTTTATTCATTCATTCAAATGAGATCCATGTAAGACCCGGGCTTTTCTTTGATTTGCGCAGAGCTAGAGAGGATAGTTGGAGCTTTTATCCCCTCCAGGCTTTATTAATGCAACAACTAGGCTCTGGTCTTAGCAAGTGAGCTATGAACTGAATACAGCTAGCGCACACCACTGTTGCAGCCCCAAAAGACGTGATTTGAGAATTTGTTCTAAAATGTTACGGCTGGTAGTTAAAGCTTTGGTATCAGCATACTGTTTATTTCTTTGATGTGTTACTTTGGTATCAGCATGACTGCTTCCTCTCGGCCTTATTGAGGGACCTTAAAATGAATTGTAAATGCATTCTCCCAGTTATTTGAAATTGTTTTAATGACCATTTTCTTAATTCATTACTTTAGTTCAGTTCATTTAAATGTCTATTACAGTTATAATTGTTTTAATAATGAAAGGCATTAAAGCACGTTGAAAAGTGACCGTTTATTGTTCATTTACAATCATGTCAGACTCAGTCGTAAAAAAAAATGAAGTGTGTGAAAAGCAAGCATTCTTAAAGTTAATAAATCTCAGTAAATAATCCTAATCTAATGCTATTTCTATCTTGCACATTGGTTTTACACTCACAACACCAACTCTGGCATCAGACAACTCATTTAGTATTTATTGTGAGTAAATCGTTGCTTAGATCTGCAATCTTAGTAACAATAGCTATTGATTCAAAGGCCTTGAAAGTTTGCAATTTGTGACCGTGCATCACTTTACCTGTCAGGGTTTTTTTTGTCCCACATGACAAAATACTATACATGAAAGATGTGTCATGAGAATATTAGTGTGCCTAGTTGGTTTGTATCTGAAAATTTGTCTCAAAGTAAGCAGCCCTTATTTGGAAATTGTGACTCCAAAATATGTGCAGTTTTTTTGTTGTTACCCCCGTCGACACCACAGAAAAGCAGGGTTTGTCCAAAATAATCAGTTTGTCTGGGGTGGAAGGGGTCAGTCTCAATCTTTCCTGCTCGCCTCAGAGTCCTGGTGTAGAAGTGCACCATCATTGTCTTTAGGCAGATTGAACTTCCTAATGCTGTCTCCTGTCAGAGAGGAAGTCAGTTTACCTACAGACAGTGGGACAACATAAGGCGCTCGATTCTATGGTCGTTAAGTCCTGTGCTCCTTGGTTTTTTGGGGACATGTATGATGGTAGAGGATTTGTTGACATCCCTCTCTGGGTTGGAGAAAGTAGGTTAGGATGTAGCCTCTAAAATGCCACAGGTCTCTGCTGAGGTGGGGAAGGTGGAGCTGGTGGACTCCGCCTGGCCCTAAACACTTCCCGGCCTTTTCCAACCTTAGCTCTCAAGAAAATGAGTTTAGCTGCCAACCAGGGTTTATCATTATCATAACTCACACTTGTGCACGATGGAATGTCATAGCCTCTGCATGTTCATCTAGACTTTTGGTACAAGTTCTGAAAATATCCCAGGACAGAGCTTCAATTTCAGGTGGGCCACCACATGGTGACAGTGTCCCAGGGCAGCACGGATGTTGTGAAAGTTACTGTTAACTGTGGTGTAACAGTGATCCAGAATGTTCTCCTCTATGGTCAGACATTTAATAAACTCTCTGTGATTGGGGAGTTCATGGCTGAGATTACCTTTGTTAAAGTCACACAATACAATAACATAATAAGAAGGACTCCAGGTCCTCCAATAATTCCACAAAAAAAGTGGAAAATGAGCTGGTGGTCCAAGGAAGGAAAAGTGGTGAACCAGCAACAGGATCATGGGTGGCCAAGGTTTTTTAAAGCAAGCAAACATTCAGTCGACCAACTGTATGTTACCTGTAAGGAGCTAACAACTCTGACCATGACCATATGGTACTGTGGTACATTTGTTTTGAGTTCAGCTCAGCATCTTACTACCCTCCTTTTCAAGAGGGGGCGAGGTGACTGAGTATACACAATGATGCTAGAACTAATTGCCATGGAAGCTATCTACAGGATCCAGACTTTAGCGTTGTTTGGTGCTAATGTATAATTTAATTGCTGTGACAGTGTGCTTGTTGATGTGAAACCAGTTAAACAATTCAAGCAGTTGAACAAAGACAAGGACACTATAAAACTCCATTATATTGACACAAACAAGCTTCAGATTCAGACAGCATAAACCAGTATATAGTCTCAGGGGCCTCCACCACCCATATAAATATTAGATATTTCACCTTGTTTAATAATTTAGTTATTTGTCTTCATTATAAGGTAAGACTGTTGATGTTGACTGTGATTGTCAGTCATCCAGGTCATAATTGTTTTTAGCTTCGCCATCATAATTGATTCCTCTGGTTGATGTAGAGGCAGTTTTCTCATTTAAACATCAAACAGGTGGACATCTTCGCCTTTTTTACCTGCTCCACATTGTTTACAACAATTGTGCTAACAAGGACTTTAAATTGGAAGTTGATAACAGTATGATTTCTGATGAGCACAGCCATATACACGGCTGTTTTTAAGCATAGGAGAGCAAGGATGTAGACAGCGACAGAGTTTTTAAAAGAAATTGACTTCAGATGCTTTGAAAGCTTTGTCACACTGATGTTCAATGTGCACATTACATTACTGAATAAACCTACTACTCCAGCTGTACTAAGCACCTAATTCCCATGCAAGAATCTGCATACAGATTCTTTAAGGCGTCATCCAGGAGTGTAGCGGGACTGAAATTCAGCCCGGGACTTTTGAGGTGGAGAGGCCTTTTACGCGAAGCGCCCTTTGGGGGCATGCAGAAATATTTTTTTGCAATGATTTTTACATGTTAGTGTTTTTGTTGTTGTCAATCAGATTATGCTGAAGACCTTCAAGAAACACCTTCCTCTTCGATTTGTGTAAGCAAGGCAGCTCTGCACCAGGTGGTCAGTCAGACTGCTAAAATATTTAAATATACTCAAAAACTACAATTCATTTGCAGTGTGTGTGTGTGTGTGTGTGTGTGTGCATATAAAAACAAATCCCTCCTCTTCAGCTCTGAGTAGGCCTATCTCTGGTATAAGAAGAACATCAGTATGAAGTTATCACTATGACAAACAATAATCCATTTTCTAATTCTATCTATGCGTCATTTTATTGCCTACCCAGCCATGCACACTGCCCCTGTACCACTGTTTTGTCTGGTTCCATTGACCTCCTCCTCCTACTGCTCCTCCTCCTCCTCCCTCTCTTACAGCTCCTCCTGTTCCTCCTCGTCCTTCTCCTCCTACTCATCAACAGGACAGGGATCATTATCCCCCTGTCTCTCTGCATCACCTCCACTGACCTTAACAGCTAACAAACATACAGAGATTCCTTGCTTATAGAAGGATGTTGTCTTTGTGTGATAACACATTGCAAACTGTTGTTTATAATATAGGCTATATCAATATTTAGCATAATAGCCTAAACATAAATACATATATAAATAATTTCAGTAGTCTATATAATAAAAGCATAAGCCTCCTAACCATGCACCTGTCTGTGCCTTTGCAGGGTCCTGTCTCACCTGCCTCGTGTGCCAACATTTTTTTTTTTCGGCACCACACATCTCATTTACCATCTCTGTTGTGCTTATCACCCAGCACTGAGTTCAGCCCGACAAAACCTTTGGAGATTGAACTTGCCCCAGATGGAAAGTAAACGTCTTTGATTTCAGCAAATATCAGTCCAAGTTGGGAGGGGCCGCGCGTATCCCCGCTCCATATTGAAAGTGGGTTATTGGTGTGGGCCAGTCTGATAGACGCACAGGCAGCGTTCGCTGCAGCTGACCGACCGGCTGGCGCGGATCATAAAGTACAACATTAGAAACTGAAATGTAAAAACTCCTTGGCCTGAAATGGACATTCCCTTACCCGATCGCCCTAATGGCAAATCCACTCCTGGCGTCATCATTACTCGCCACTCCTATTTTGTGGCACTACGTTGCATTTTCTCACACCGCTGTGTGTGAATCATGTTATTATTTTGTTATGTTCTATGCAAAAAAGGATCAACACACTGTGAAACTGAGTGTCAAGACTGAGAAAGGTTCCTCTTTAGACAACACAAATATTCCACTGTCTTAAATGTTTGTGCACTGCTCTGCTCGGGGCTAGATGCTCCAAACTGTCCAGGATGTGGGATCTCTGGCCCAGCTGAATTCTTTTTTGAGTACTCTGTTTCTTTCTCTACTTTAATAAATACCAAAAGACAAATATTTGATATAACTTATTTATTTGTTCAATTCTCCACTGTGAAATATACAATTTCTATGACAAGCATCCAGTTCTTTCATGTAATGGCATGGCAGGGAGCAGCAGTGAATGATGCAAGCAGAGCATTGTTTTGCATGTATTGATGATATGTGCAGGTGAACCACACCTCTTAAATGCTGTTTTTTGTTGTACGGATATTTTTCTGCTGTTCGGACCTGCAACAGAGCCACCATACAAGTGTCTATGTATATTACAGAAATACTATGAACACAAATATCATAGATAGATAAATAGATATACCTCATTGATCCCTAATTCCAGCATGTTATATTTTCATAAACTATTCAGGTGTAAAAGATCCAAAAAGTTTCACTAATTGTAATACATAGTATTGATTGTGCACAGCTGTAAGTACGGTATGTGCAGCACACTCACCGACCACTTCATTGGATACACCGGTTCAATTGTTTGTTAACACAAAAAGCTAATCAGCCAATCACATGGCAGCAACTCAATACATTTAGGCCTGTAGACGTGGTTAAAACAACAACAGAGCATCAGAATGGCGAAGAAAAGGGATTTAATAGCGACTTTAAATGAATGCGGCATGGTTGTTGGTGCCAGGCAAGGCCAGTCGGGGTATTTCAGAAACTGCTGATCTCTTGGGATTTTCATGCGCAACCATCTCTAGGGTTTACAGAGAATGGTCCGAGAAAGAGAAAATATCCAGTGAGCGGCAGTTTTGTGGACCAAAATACCTCATTGATGTCTGAGGAGAATGGGCAGACTGGTTCTAGATGACACCATCTTACAACGCTCAAATCATCTCAAACTGGTTTCTTGAACATGACAATGAGTTCACCTTACTCCAGTGGCCTCCACAGTCACCAGATCTCAATCCAACAGAGAACCTTTGGGATGTGGTGGAACGAGAGATTCACATCATTGTTGTGCAGCTGACAAATCTGCAGCAATTGCGTGATGCTATCATGTCAATATGGACCAAAGTGTCTGAGGAATTTTTTCAACACTTTGTTGACAGTATGCCAAAAAGAATTAAGGCAGGTCTGAAGGCACAAGAGGGTCTAAGGTGAGGTGTTTGGTGCAGAGCATGTAAATCATGCATGAATATGGGTTGACGATCACTATCTTATACACAATATTATTTAGCAATATGAACCAGCACAACCAATATTTGTTATTGTAAAATGAGCAACAGAGCCAGCCTAAAGATGCACTTCATCATCTTATTGTGTTCTATAGTATCATGCACATCCATGCTCTTTTTCAGCACACAAATGAATGCAGGTGCATTCTCTTATTTGACGTATAACAATACTACCACTACCACAATCTGACTGCTGACCAGCTCATTAAAAGATAGGTAAAAACATCCCTTCTCATTTTCTTCCTTCACACTTTTCTAAAAAAATGACCCTTGGCCCGGGGTTATAACATAATTATCCTTTCAGTCAAAAACCCTCTGCCCTGTCAGCTGCTTCCCATTCACCCTGTTTGGTTTGCGCAAATATCTTTTTTACTGCTGAAAAAAAAAAGATTCATTCCTTTATTTATGAGGGCACTTGAAGTAGAAATCAAATTAAATTCATAAATAACACAATGAGTGTATTGTACCGCTCCTCATTTCCATGCACTCATATGATGCACTGCACCAGAAAAAAACCCAACCGCAAATATAGACTCTCAGCCAAGATTGGGCTGTTGGCACATTCCCACATGAAGCCATGTGGAGAAATGAACCACGCAAGGAATTTGAATTGACAAAAAATGAATTGCATATCATGCTGGCTCTTCCTCTGTCCATCTGTTTCTCTCAGCTTTTATGAAGCTGATATATATATTTGATATATAATATTACCTATTAAACCGACTTCACTTATCTCGTTGTTGCTGCTTAGGGCTAGGGAAGCCTCTCAACTCCACTAGGAATTCAGTCCTAACTGGCCAAAAATTCTCAGAATAACATAAATTTTGTCCAACTTTTATGACTAGGAGTAAAAACATTTAACTAACGTTTATATTTCCTTACTTGGGAAATCACTCCTATTTCAATGCCAATGTTTAGGAGAGCCTTTGAGGAGTTCTAACCTGATAGGAGCTGCAAATGGAACAATTATGACAATGAGCTTATTAGAAGATCCAGTGTCAAAAAGAACTAGTCATTTTGTGGTTTTACATGCATACAGTCCCTGCAGAAACCAGTTTCCTCAAAATTTCACACTGTCTTGCAACAGAGAAAATGCAGTTGTGCAACAGTAATAAATCTGTCAACCATTTTTGCATTAATAAATTAATGTTGCTCTTTTTTTATGTTTACATTGGAAAAGTGCATTAATATTTATTATTAATATATATTTTATTTTGATAACTAATATAGTGGAGCTCTTATATTTGAAATATTTGGTCATGTTTACAAAAATAAATATGAAACGTCTGGTTAGACTTTCAAAATAAAACGTGGTTAACATTAGGATGGTTGATACATGGTTGCAGTTTGGTTAGGTTTATGCCCAACACTTCTTGGTTAGGTTTAGGAAAAGATCATGGTTTGGGTTAAAATAATTGTGTACATACAAGTAGGTGAAAAAAGGGAATATACTGTACATAAAAATGATATAAATAAACAATATTATGACAGACTATTTATGTAAATTAGAAACATGAATACAATAGTATTATTTGCATGCATTTTCTAATTCGGCTTTATTAGGAAATGGGAAAGATCTGATTAGTTTATTTTTCCACACTGACAGTAAAACTTAGGACGAGTATATGTTAAAATAACAAGCATGGCCTTTTCCTCTAGATAAAATAACAAATGTTATTTTAACTGAAATGCTTTCATTTCAAATAATTTAACCTTTATTTTACTTTATCATCTTACACAGTTCTCAAAAGCTTTGTTTTTTCTCAATGGCAACACATGGGTCAAGATTTAGTGTAATATGTTAATTGAATAAAGCTCTGGTTAAGAATCCATGATTTGCTGAGAACACATGTTACTTAATAGTCCAACAGAAAGAATACCAGCTTGGTGTCTGTCTTCCAGTCTTTTATTTCACAAAGCTCTCGCCAACGTCCGGGTCCACAGCATACCTCTATATACGTTATACAGTTAATGTGTGGAAGGCATTTTGTGAGGCTTTTGGAGCCACCTCCAGCCTTTGTTTGATGTTCCATCCGCAAACTAACAGGCAGATGGAGAAGGCCAATCAGCACCTGGAGATGGCACTGCATTTCGGCTCGTCACCCTTCCATTCCCATCCAGGAGGTCAAAGTTGCAGTTCTGACTGTACAGGCCAAAAATGCATAGGTGCCTTTGGATTTGGAGGACAGCCCGGGTATTTTTGATCCGTGCAGCAGCTCGCACCCAACGCCTGACCGCCGTCATGTGCCTGCTCCATCTTACCAGACGGGTCAGAAGGTGTGGGTGTTGGCGCCTCGTTTTGTGGGTCCCTTTGTTATTGACAGTGTTCTAAACCCCATGGAGGTGAGACTTGCTTCTATGAAGATTCACCCTGATGTGTCTCCTCCTTTCCTCTATCGGGACCATATAATATATAAGAGCAAGTCTGATAGATATTTGTTGTTGTTGTAGTTTAATAGATTGTCAATACCTGTGCTGCAGCATTGCAGCACTGAATGATTTGTAGTTTAGCCTATTTATGTTTTAATGATCAAAGTGCATGGCATGAAGCACTTGCCGCAGTTGCATTTAGGGCATGTCCAAATCTAATTTTGCTAGTTTAACAGTGGACAAAATTGTCAGCGCACCAGGTGCATGGTTCAAAAGCGGTTCTACATTAAGTCCATTTAGTCAAAGACTCAGTAATAATGTGTCTAATCAGCCTCCTGTTTACTGGTTACCATTTATTATTTATTCATCATTCTCGATTTCAGTGCTGTTCATCCATCGCACAGTGAATGTGCACTATTGTCTCTGTCTGTCTATAGTGTTTTTTTTTTATAGTGTGTATATACTGTGTCCTCTATACTGTAGCATGTGTCTCATTTTATTATTGTATTATTGTATGAGTAAGCACACTGTGAGCAATGTACAATCCTGTGTCAAATTCAAGCAAATAAAGCTGATTCTGATTCTTATTCTGATTAGTGATGGATGTGTGTTGGGCATAGCCAAATAAGATAAACCGATGCAATAAACTGATCAGAATGTCATCTGCCATTCCCTTTAAAAAAACAGGTGTGCTTGTACCTTGGTGCATTGCTATTTAAAAGTTGCATGCATGGCACATTATCAAAACCATAATAAGATACAAATAAATAAAAAAGTGTGATGCAGTGTGATGCAGACTGGCAGCAGAGAAATAGAGAAAGCTCATGTGGACAAGCGAGAAAGAGAGCGTGCAAGTATGACTGTGTCGACGTGTTTAAAACTTTTTTTGATCATGAAGCCTGATGTGAACCACCAACCAGTTCTGTGGTTTATATGTGAAGTGTAGGAATTACACTGCAGGCTGGAGTCTCTGACAACAGTGACAGACCGATAGATAGATCCACATCAAATACGCTTATCTCCTCTATGAAACGTCTGTCTCCTTACTCTGCTGCATTATTATAGACTATGATGAATTGGTTATAGGTCACAGCTCTCTCTTCCAAGGGATTTCTTTATTGGGTGTTGTATTGACATGAGTGTTTTCTTTAATGATTTAGTTTAACGATTAGAGAGGCTGCTGTCAGTGCATCCTGACTGATCCTGTCAGGATTTCAGGAGATTTAAATAATCCATGAAGGTAAGTTGCTGTACCTTGTGCATAAATGTGCACAGCATCTTTCCTAATGAGGAGACGACTCACCCATCCAAAACCAACCCGCTATTAATCAGATTGTTCATTTTTATGACCAAACTCACTTGATCCAAGGAACTGTGATCTGCACATCACTTGAACCCACCTATGCAGGCACATCTTACTAAATGAATAATATGCCCTTTTATAGCAGGGAAATACTTTAGACCAGGTTTTTGTTGGTCATTGGCGCAATCACTTTCTGCTACCTCAAGATAGCAATCCCTGACAAAACCTCATTCTAAGACCAACACTCCTATCGGTGTACAGATGAGTGCTACTTCCAGAACGTAGGTGCTAGACGTGAAAATAACATCTGTGTCAGTTGGAAACTAGCAATGACACTTACTACTACGCGTTGCAAAAGTTGAGTCTGCTGGTAGTAAAAGCATGGATAAGTCTCTCAGTGTCTGTTTGAGTGAGGAATAGTCGTACTTTAGCCATATTTCCGAGGTGGAAAAGGCATTTTGCTACATACCTTATATGTAATAAGGTTTAGATCTGGGCACACCAGAAGCACACCAAGATTTTTTATTAGGGGCTTGTCATTTTGTGTCAGAGATTTAAATTTCAAGTACAGTAGCTCTCTTTGGTGCTTAGTTCTGATAATTAAAACAATAAAAGTCTTTGCCTTTGTTCAGCTGTAGGAAATTATGAGACATTCACAGTTTGATGTGATCAATGCATGAAAGCAACTTATTACTAGGATTGCTGTCATTAGGGGATAAAGAGGCATACTGTTGCGTGTCATCAGCATAGCTATGGAAATTCTCTGATGATGTATCCCGGATTGAGCAGTTCTGGGCCCAGAATGGAGCCTTGAGGAAACCCATAAGATCTTCTCGTTTTATCAGAGGAATGGTAAAGTAGTGACAATGAATTCTCTGTCAGATGAAGAAGTCCTGAACCAATTTAGGCCAGAACCTGAGAGGCCAACCGAATTCTGTAAACTGTTGATGAGGATTTTATGATCGACTTAAACCCTAAGGTCTAGTAGTACTGATATGGAGAGCTTCTTATAACCCATTTCAATTATCAAATCATTTTTAAACTTTGACTAGTGCTGGCTAAGTGCTATGATGAGGGCGAAAGCCAGATTAAAACTTTTCAAATATGGACCTGCCATTTGGGTGATCAGTTAGCTGGTTGTAAGCCATCATCTCAAACAATTTCCCTAGGAAAGAAATTCTTGAGATTGATCTGTAGATTAAACAGTTCAAGGTTGTTTTTCTTTACAAGGGGTTTTACATCAGCAGTTTTCAGTATTGTGGGGAAAATGCCTGGCTTGAAAACTCGTAAAAATTTGCGTGCACCCCAAACACACGCCATCATTAAGGATCATCATTAATTTAACTAGTTAATATTTCGATATGATGTCACATTTGACGGTTTGACGGTGGCATGTCAGTGTAATGGAAGCCTGCGAGGCAGTGCAGTGAGTAAACCTCACTCCCCGACACCTTAAGAGACGCACTGGCAACGAGGCTAGAGCCCATGGGTTTTAGCCTCGTCGTCAGCGTGTCCGCCTCCCGTACCCGAGGTCGCTGGTTCGAGTCAGGACCGTGCAGTACGTGCTCGGGGTGAGCCGGTTACATTGGTGCTGTGACCCGGATGGGAGTGGGGTTTAGGGGGATGAGTGTAACGGAAGCCTGCGAGGCAGTGCAGTGAGTAAACTTCACTCCCCGATACCTTAAGAGACGCACTTGCGACGACGCTAGAGCCCATGGGTTTTAGCCTCCTCGTCAGCGTGTCGCAGGTTCGAGTCAGGACCGTGCAGTACGTACTCGGGGTGAGCCGGTTACATCAGCTCCACAGAGTCTCCTAATGACTTCTTAGCCTTTAAACAGCTAGGGATGCTCAAAAACTTACAAAACTTGGCATACACATCAAAAGAGTGGATTTCTTTGTGTGATATGGTTTTGGGCGTGGGTGTGAAAAAAAGGGCTCAAAAGCAGTCTGTACAAAATTTTAACTAGATTTACAATATTTGTGAGGCAGATGTACCGTCTCTTAACTTCTAAGCCTCTTGGAGCTATACCCTGAACCCAAGCAGAAGTCGCCATTTTGATTTGAATATGAAAGATAAATAAAGACCTTTCAATGCTAAATTGTGAAGCTTTTTGGTTCCATTACATAGCTTTTCCGTAAAAATGTTGCAAATTTTGATTTTTCAATGTTACAAAATTAGTAGGACTGCTAACTGGTTTGATAGTAACTGTGGTAGCGTGACTCCACATTGTGAGATCATTTCCAAATTTTACATGCTTGACAAGAGTCCTTGTCTGAGTCTGAGTTAGAGTCATTGTGCAACCTACTGACAGCAGAAAGTAAACCTTGTGCAACATCAATTGATTTTCAAGTTTTTACGGAGTGGTCCACACATTCTGAAACATACTGTATTAGTTATTTAATTGATTAAAATTAGGCAAATTGAATTATAGGGCACAACACAATTTAAAGTACTTAACATAAAAAAGTAGAATAGGGCCTGTTATAAAAAAAGTTGAAAATATAATTAAAAAAGTAAAGGGCTCAGAAAATGAAAACAAGATAAAACAGAAAAGTAAATGTTACAGTGAGAAGTCAGATATTAATCAAAAGCCTAAAATTTGCTTTACTAAAATGCAGCAGCAACAAGATAAGCTTGAATATAGTATCAGCAGATCTGTAGTTTTCTGGGAGTTTGCTTCATTTTTTTAAATTTGCAAGGATAATCATGTTCTCCTAGCCTCATAACAATCTGATGGAATATATCAAACAATCAATCAAACAATAACAAAACATGACATTTCTATCTCATTCTGGACACCGGTGTCACCACAAGGTCAAAATTACAAATATGACATACTGCACTTCAATATTAAAAAAAACATAATTTACATCATAAATATTGTCATCTCAGGAGGTAAAGCGGGTTGCCTGATAATCAAAAGATTGACGGTTCAATCCCCCGCTCCTCCAGGCTGCATGTCGAAGTGTCCTTGGGCTAGAATGTGTATGAATGTTTCTGTTTGAACACTTCGGCTCTGTGTGTGAATGGTGTATGAGATATCTTTGAGTGGTCACAAAGACTAGAAAGGCGCTATACAAAGCATTCACATTTACCATCACCACTATCATCATCATCTTCACCATCTCCACCAGCCACCTTCCCACCCAACATCACAATCTCTTCTCTTTAGTCCCAAGGTTGTCATAGCAGCAGATAATAGAAAATGAGATGACAAACTCAGTAAAAGCTCTATAGAACAATGTCATAAGATAAAAGTTTCCTTAAGCAAGACAGACATTGCCGGTCCTTCTTGGAGAGCAAGTATTACCTTTGGAAGGAACTCTGAAGTCTATCCACAAATATTTTTTTAGAGACATTAAGTTGTAGAGAATAGTTTTCACGCCAAGAAAGAAAGTCGGACCATGACCAGTTTCACATAGCTGCATAACTGATTTAGAATTCTGATTGCTTAACTGTTGTCATTACTGTCACTATAATGTGACTGAGACTGACCTATACCCAGACAACAATTCCTCATAACCTCTCTTCTTCTAGCCCTGCTGTTAAATCAAGGCTTTAAATTCCCAGTGGATTGATTTGGTGTCTCCATGAAGGCACCAACCAGGGTTGCTAGGAGACCCTGTTATGACACAGTGTTTCCCACAGAAAGGGGAGGGGGGGGGTGGCAGCGGAGTATATTTCTATTTAGATTATTTCTTATTTTACCACCTTGCTGTTCACCTTGCTTTTCCTTTCATTCAGTTCGCTGTGCTTGTAAAATAGCAATCGTGTCCGCGTCTTGTAACATGACACCACATAAGGTCTCTGTGTTTCTCTGTAAAATGCTAAAATGGGTCGCCGAATATACTTATGGCTATGTGAGGGAAACACTGTGACATGTAAAGCTGCCATAGCTGTATCCTGCAACCTTTTGACCATTTTCCATGTCCCATGCGTATCTGTATGCATAATACTGTTGCCTATGGTTTTTCACAATAAAAATGGTATTGGTTAAATAGCTAAACAGAGGTCAGAGAAAAAGAGATAACAGCCCATTTAAGGGGTACAACGCAACACAAGAAGCTAGATGATAACTAAAACTGAATGCAGAAGCACATAAGCCTAAAATTGCTCACATTCAGTGCATTTATATTCCACAGCTGATATGAGTCATGTGAGCAGACCTCTGCTGTGAACGTGTGTTTGCGTGGGATCTGTGTTCACACAAAGCAATACAAAGATTAAGATGTTCTTGTCAGGCCTTTGATTTTATGAGGCCTCTATGGGATTATCCTACAAGCACTTCATGTGAGAGTCAGCGTATGTGTTGGTGTGTTCGCATGTGCGGGTGTGTTGGTGCGTGTGTGCACATGTGTTGATGAGATGGGAGGGTTGCCCGTATGGAGCGAATGACATTAAGGCTTTCAAACGATACCTGTTACAGCTCCAGCACTGAGAATTGGACCTACTGAATATGCTGAGGTGGAACAAAAAGTGTTTAAAATTGCATTGAGATTAAAACCCACAATACTGCTGAGGAAGACGGTGAGATGAAGCTCAAAGCTGTGGACAAAGGTTTCTAAGGAGACCATAAGTAATTACTGTTTTCAAGCAAATAGAAAATAAAGTAGCTGTATTAGAACAGTATGGCCAAACACATATTCAAATGGTTTTACTGGTCAGATAAATTTTACATACTGTATACCAGAGTATCTCTAAATCAGATTTAAAGTGTGAATGAAGCCATAAGGTATTTGGCATTGTTATTGTAGCCTACCATAGTTACCTAATACAGGCAACAACTTTGACTGGCTAGTCTAACGTTAACTAATGTTAGTGTTAGCTTAGCAGTGAGTGACCGAGGTCCACATCATGTATCATAAATAGGGTTAACTTGAAAAAGAGGCATGAAAAGGCAGAATATATGCATTATCTTAGTACAACAAAAAATATATAATTATCAACAGGCAACAAAATTGTCCAGTGTTTATTTTCAGGTTAATTTACAACTAGTATCATATCAGTATAACTTAAGGATTATTGTAACAAAGACCAACATGTAGCCTACTCCAGACCTTTCTTCACCTAAAGCATGTTCAAACTGTTTGATGCTGCTGTCCATTATGCATTCACAGTCACATGGGTGGCACATGAGCAGGCGAGAGAGGTCAACTGTAGTTCAAACTTCCCAAACAAACCAGCACAACCTTGATTCCATTGCTCTGTCACATACACAGGTCTATTCCACCTCTCTCAAAATCGCTATAAAACGCTATTAATCTCTATTAATCATTAAAGCCTATATTCAACAGTCTTCATCAATATTCGGATACTTGCCATCTGTATGAGCTGAATAATTAGTATCCAATGAAATGAGATGGAACAGCTCCATGCATCAATTAAATAAACAACTATTTGGTCATTACCAGCATGCTGTTGTTTAAATTGTAGCTTTTTGCACATCTTTGTCAAGGAATATAATCATTTAAATACCCCACCCAATTAATTGTAATGATCTCTTCTTATGTCATTGTCTGAAGTAGCAGTGGAGGAGAGAGACAGGCAGGAAGAAGTTGTAGACTTTTTTTTTTACCTGTTCTGCTATGACGCAGGCGTTTTTTTAATTAACACGACAAACAAGATGCAAACCCCCTATGGTGAACAAGGTGAGGTGGCGCAAACAGGGAGTAGCTTGCGTAATGACCGTCACACTTGGCCCACACAGACAGCCTGGTCTTTGCAAGACAACTGATTCCAGCATTTTTGTGACTGGAATATCAGACAGCAGCAGCAGCTTTCGGTATGTGCACACAGCGGCTGTGTTAGCTTCATACTCATATGATACACTGTTGAAAGCTAACGTCAAGCTACGGGCTAATACGGAGTGATGCAGCAGCAGCCGCCAAAGAGCAGTGCTGTTTTAGAAAAAATACAATAAGACATACATTTAGAAAAACCATTGTTAAATTCATGTTACAAGTATATGGACTCCATGAGAATAGCTATGAAGCTGAATATGAAGAAAATACACCTACAAACGATGAGTCTCTTGATGCTGAGAATAAATGAACCCCCTCACACACCAATGCAGCCTTGAGGGGGTTGTCATAGTCAGTCTGACACATGACAGTCACATTCAATCATGACTTAAGGCGAAGGCCTAGAGACACATACTCCTGGGCAGTAACGCGTTACTCAGTATAGTAATATTATTGAGGTGAGAGTCCTGCACTTTTCCAGCTAAGCTAACTGAACACTGTGACAAGAACTTCAAGTATAATGTCTTATATTCTCACCCACCATCTAATGGTTGAAAAAACGGATCCGATGCAAAATGTATTTGCACACCCGTATATTATTACTTCTTCTTCTAACGTACGTATTCAACATAGTGATGAGTGTCTGCACTGCCTGAATTCTACCAGAAGTGGAACAAGAAGAACGTAGTGACAAAACACGCTCTGTAGCCCTGTTTGTCCATTTTCAGCTACTGTAGGAACATGATGATGCAACGTGGGAACGTCCATGGAAGGGGGGACCTGCAGTTATCTGATAGAGCTCATTCGAAGGTAATAAAAACATGACGGTTATTAAGATCTTTATACACCACTGAAAACACATGGATCTTATACTGCATTTCTGTCAATAGATCCTCAAAAATATTGCTCACTTGACCTTTAATTTGCCATCAAATGAAAAGGTTTCTCAATTTGAAGCTGCTGCAGCACATTGTTTCTGGGACCTGGCCACACTGATTACTGTATAAAAACAACTTTTTTCCTCTGATTGTGGTGAAACTGGATCATATTTGATAGAGAAACATTGAAAATATAGCCAGGGAAAATATATTCTAGTTTCCTCTCTAAAGTCCCCCGTCTGCTCTGCCTCAACTCTGAGTTTCACAGAATTTCCAGATGGACAGATAGCTTTACTTGCTGAAATTAGTTAACAGCAAACTAGCTGCTGTTAGCTCAGTTAGTTGTGCAACCACTGGTCAACTTACTCTTCCCGCACTGGGTGCTCGTAGTACCGGGGGAGTGTCAGTGTTTACCATACACTGTATAATGGTGTTTAAGTTGCACGAGGTGCACCGCCTGATTGGGAACCGGAGTTGGGCCAGTGAGCTACGAAATCTCGCTCAGCAGCTTCCCATTGAACAAGGCATTAACAAAACCAGCCTCAGAGACCAACAGGGAATAATACTGAGATTGTTCACACAACGTTTCTTGATGAATAGTTTTACTTTCTGCTAAACCGCTAACTGTAGCCTGTCTGCCTGTATCTGTGGCTAGTAAGCTTGGTTAGCCGTGCTGCTAGCGGCTCTCTATTAGCTTACTCTGCCCTGGGGTTCCAAGAGCTAAACCCGGCAAGAAAACCCCCTCTGTACTATACTCCCAGTGGTCAAACTGACCTCTGTCGGTCTCAGAGGCTGTGCTCAGTCCCAGTCCAGCAACCGTGTTTAATTTGAAAAATTTGAATGCAGCCCACATTGGGCGTGCACGTATAGACTGGGGAACTGGTTGCGATTTAGAAAGTATGAAATTGTCCGGTGTTGTACAAACGTGTGCACTTAGGAGCAACACATTCTCCAGCTGTAAAAATCGTCCTGAACGTTGCAGTGTTTATGATTGGAAAGTCGGGGAACAGGGAAAAATGTCTACAAAACGTTATAGCTCCTGATGTGAAGTAACATGGCTTCTAACATTAAACTAGCTAGTCAGCTAAATAGACTAGCCTAGACAGCATGCCTTCATTACAGATGCTCCAGCATTAACTTATTTGCTCCCATGTCAGGAGTGGTTAGCTTTGCAAATGCTGCAGTTCACAACTTTTGTGGCTTACTGAAGAGTTAAATGCTCCCACAAAGGTTTGAGGTTGTGAAGGTGTTAATAGTAATGTTGCTTCACTAACTTTACTCTTCAAGCCATTAAGCTGATGGTGTCACTTTTGTAACTGTCAGTTCCAAACTTCTACTGTTAACAAGAGTGTTCTCAACAGTTACCCCCTTTGTAGCTCTGCCTACGTGAAGTTATCTCCAGTTGGATTCAATTACCAGGAAAGGTTAGTAATTTGATTTGCTGTTAAACACGCACATTGCTACAACAAACATCTGAGGGACCGGTCCAGACAGGATGTGATGGCACTCCTCATACATCATTTAAAAAACAAGACAGTGAAGTTAAGTTATGGACTACTGCAAGATGGAAAGCAGTGGATTCACACTGAATATTAAAATGCTGATTAGCTGGACAGACTGGGCAATATGGATGCACATCTCAGTATATAATAATAATCACATATTAAGCCCAAACATGATAAATAGTATTTTATATTTGAAAATGCAATGAAGGAAACCTGGAGGAGCCCGTTTGAATGGGCCTGATGGAGCTGATAACATTAATATAAAGAAACTATAATTCTTCTACTGAAGTTTGTCAGTAGAGGAAATGCTGGAACATCAACCAATACAAGCACAGGTGATCCACATCCAGCCTCAGACAGTACAAGCACAGTCAGAGATGTACAGCCAGCATCAAATAAAAGCAGCTCTAACCCTAATGGAACAGATGCTGCTCCACCAAATGACCCAGCAGATTGGCCCCAGTCTTATCACACTTCATGAGGACTGAGTTAGTGCGCAGAGGTCTGTTCAAACCGGCACTGGATTTTTCTAGCAGAGTTTTTTATTCAGGCTTCTAACAGAGGAAGGATTGTAGTGAATGCCATGGGGTGTCAGGTGTGACTGTGCAGCAGACTGGGTTCTGTTTTGGCACTGTGGCGAGTTTGTGACTATGTAGCTGGTTGAGTTTTGCTTTATAAACATCTAAAAACTGAAGCTAGCCTTGCTCTGTTTGGGACTGTGAGGTGCACTTTATCAGAGGGGCTGAAGTTAACATCTGTGTGGGTTTGTGGTGAAATTTCTGCCTGAACACAAATGTTTCAGTTGGTTTTTGGTTTTCACCTCCTTGTCTCATTCTTACATACCCAAAGTCCCAAAGGGGATACTGGGGAAACATTCAGTGGGATGCTGAAGGGGATACTACCATAACAACAGAACAATAACACAGATTAACCCCCTTACATATAGAAAATATCCATTTGTCCTCTTGCGATTCAGTTTTGCTTTTTGTGAGGCGCTACAACTTATAATGCTGTGTTCCAGTCTGAGTGAATTTAAAAAGAAAGTTCGCTTTTTGTGAGATCAATAGATTTTAATGTGTAGTAAATTTTACTTTTGATAACTTAAGTATTTTTAAAACCAGGTACTTTAGTAGGTTTTATTGTGGATGACTTTTACTTGAGCAACATTTTTCGTGTGGGATCTGTGCTTTTACTTCCTCTCTTCCACCACTGCTTATCACTACCTGCCTCTGTGTTCTTGGGCCTGGTCTTAAATGTTTAGTCAGTTGTTCATCGGTTTTTGTGTTGCCTTATTTTGGTACGTCACCCTTGTGCATCATTGTGAGTTTTACTTCCTGGTTTATTTTGTAACCGTCAGTGTCTGGTGCTCATGTCTAGCTTTGTTCCTGTTGTGTCTGATTAGTCCCTCGTGTCTTTCACCTGTTCGCTCCCTCACTGCTTGTTTGCTCTGGCAGTTTTAAGCCCTCGGTTCTGTTGTGTCCTTGTTGTATGTTGAGGGTTTTGTCCTGCGGCTGTATTTTGGATTACTCTACCCTGTTTCTGGAATATGTTACTTTTGGATTCAGCCTTTGTTGGACATCTGCCTTGCTTCCACGTAAGCCTGCTTAAATTTTATTTGAAATAAATCACAATAACTACATCCCGTTATGTTGCTGTCTGCATTTGGGTCCACACCTCCACCTCACCTGCATCAGCACTCAGCCCAATCCTGACAAAAAGAAAAATATGCTTACTTAAGACTCTTCTCTCTGTGGGTAGGACTGGCTGAATTTTTGCCATCAATTTAGCAGATATAGAGAAGTGTCTTCTTGTTTTTGTTACAGGTGGATTGTAACCAGTTGAAGGAAGATCCTACCACTTTCTCTTTGTAGGGGACCAGCTGGTTTCATGGATGAAGAAAACTAATGAATGTACACAAATTAAATTGTGTACTTAATTGTGCTCTCAAATGGCTGAATTTGAGTTCTTGAATTAATTTGCCCAAGTTATATCTTATCATATGTTTAAGGAGTATGAGTGATGACACAGTGATGTTGAAGAAGCAGTAAGATGTTCCTTACACTGTCTCGAACACTGGCATGATTGAGCCTGATTGTAGCGACACTTGATGTCACTTTCCGGGAAATGACATTTATGAATAGATAAAGAGACGGCATTCTTCACAATAAGGGACTGACCTATGACACAGATGTAAAAAGCTGCAATGATATCCGCCTCTCTGGAGAGTCTTGAGGCGAAAGGGTCACCACGGAGAAGATAATGAGGGATGTAGGACGGGTGCGGCAACGTCTCATTCTCCATCACTGCCATCAGCGGGGAAGGTCCTGTGAAGTGGAGGAAAAGCCTGAGTCAATAAAGCTGCTTTGTCAAACAGCTAACACTTCCCACACAGAGGCATCAGGTAAGCAGGACACATAACGGATGTATAACTTATGTATTAGAAAGAGCGCAGTCCAGTTTTCTCTATATGTTAAGTGCAATGAGACAACATCTGTTATGAACCAGCACTATATAAATAACATTAAACAGACTTAACTGCACAAATGGACCTATACATGCAGTGTATGAAATGCAAACACATAGACTTACATGCAGTTATAGAATAATTCAGTAGCCCACATATCTCACATTTAACAAACCTGCCTGCTCTATATCATGACATGACAAAGAGAATCGACTGGTGAAAAACATGTTGTTTGGCACAATGAATGGCTCATCGAGGAGAGGTAGATTAAACAGAGTGGCTGGACACTATCAAGGAATGGTGCCTGACAGATATCCACACACTCAGGCGGATGGCACAATACTGTGATACATGGAGGTGGACTGTCTGGAATGTATCGGACACCAACGGGCGTGAGCCCATGGAACGATGGATGGATGGCATGCTCTACATCATGACATTAGCAAAACCAGCAATCAAAAACAAATGTGAAAGGTGTTAACAAGAGATTGCCTTATATCACTCTAGCAGAAAAGGGACACCAGCAGTACATTTCGCAACTTTCCCTTTTGATAAAATGATGAATGGGATGTAGAATGATCAAGATGGTGATGATGTGGAGAATATAAGTCTGCCCAGAGAGATGATAAACCTTTGCCGAGGAACCTTGGCTGTCCCATGATCTTAGCAAACACATTCTCACTCCCAACTTGTCACTAGGGGTGGAAATCATCAGAGTCTACACGATACTATATTATCACGATAGTTATGTCACAATAATATATTATTGTCATTTCTTTAGTGAGCTAAAAAAGTATTTGATTTTGTTATTATTGTACCAAAAACTAAATTTCTCATGTACAATTTATATAATAAAGATGTATACTTGACACCAGTGTAACGATACAATATTGCAACGGAAATTATTGCAATACTGTGCTGTAACGATCTCCCCATCCCCCACCCCGAAATACACACGCTTGGTCAAGACCCCTTTTTTAAAGTCCTGGGAACCCCTTTTCACTCATCGTTTTTAAGGGCTCTACAGTCAAGTTAGCAACAATAAATATACAACGTCCAGTTAGACTTTCAAAATAAAACTAGTGGTAAGCGTTGTCAAACAGAAACATTGTTAACGTTGTAAATTGGTTAGGTTTAGGCAAAGAAGAGAAGGGGAGGTAAAAAGAATTAAAGAGACAGAAATACTGACTGCAATGCAGACTTGAAATGTACATTAATTCATATATTTAGTGTCCTTCACCTGAGTTTTTTTTTTTTACCTTTTAAATGAACATGCTGATCTGGATGTAAGGATAACTAAACCTGGTCTCACAGAAAGTGTTTCTTTATGTGAAGAAATGAAGGGCCTGATACCTTTATAAGATATGGCTCACTATTTGATATAATGACCTAAAACTATTGTTTAATAGCATGCCTGTTAATTTGGGACCCACAGTTTCATATTTGCTTCTTTATCTTAGCTATTTTCTTACTCTTCAGTATGTCTACGTAAGCTGATATTTTGTATTAATCTAGTATTAGCCTTTGCGTCATTCTGTCCTCACGGTACTGGTTGTAGCGTAGATGGTGTCTTTAGACTCTTTCAGTAGACAACAAAGTAAATGTGTGCATGACTAACCAGAAAATTGGTTTGAATGCCTCAAAGTCACATACCCTCAGAATGTGTGTGTGTGTGTGTGTGTGTGTGTGTGTGTGTGTGTGTGTGTGTGTGTGTCCAGTCGTCTGAGGGAAGAGATAAACAGGCGCATTCCTGGGACAAAGGTCACTGAAATGCACACTGACTTCTATTGATTTTACTCTTCATCATGTAAATAATCGATGAGACAATGATGAACAAAATATAATTGTTGTAAAAGATCCTGTACATGATGCCAGATATGACTTTTAACCACATTCATAATGTATTTGCTATCAGCAACTGAGAGTGTGACATTAGGAGAACTAAATATAATAAGCTTTATTGATTCTGATTAAATAAGACTTAGAACAAGTAAGGATTGAAATAAGAAAGGGTACAGAATGGGAGTGAAATAGACACCACTGCTCTTTTCCACAAGACCACAAAAACAAGAGGCAGCCTCTTGCCAAGGCTCTCGTCCTCTTGTTTTGGCCACGGCGTGTTAACTGGTCAACCTCCCAAAAAGCCTGCAGACCACAGAGCTGCACGTCGTCAGTTTTCCATCCATACCCTTAAAGGAAAAAACATTTTTATTCTCCTAAGCTGCTTCCAACTTAAAGAAGCTGCTCCAGTCTGCAGCCGCACCTGCATCCTAACGACACCACCATTTTGACCAGAGCATATTTTAGAAACAAGTTATTATCTGGCAGACAAGCAGTTGTTAAGAGAATCTCTGCGGCCCGCTGAGAGCAAGAGGAGCAGAGACAGCCGACCAGGGACAAATCAAAAGCTAATCAAAATTCTCTGTGGGACCAAAAGCATCTGAGAATGCCTCAGAGCCCCCTACAGAAATATACCACTACTCTTCCTTCCTCCTCCAGAGGTATTTCTTCCATGGTCATCTAAAACTCAAGTGAAACAAAATACTCAGTAATATTGGAATTAATACTACAAATTATGAAAACTAACTTAGCGTTAGGGCCTAATCATAATAGGGAGCTGTAAAGTATTTCACTTGTGTTTAGCAATAAACCTCTCAGTCGTGCCTTAGATTTCAGTCTTTAGGCTCACCTTAATGGTTCCTTCTACTTGTCTTCTGGTTTCCATTTGCATTTTCATGTATTTGACTTAGATATTATGTTTGCATAGTTATATTTTGTCAATCACCATATTAATGGCTTGTTAATTCAAGCATCTATTAATCAATTAATTGTTCATCTGGTATTCAGTGCATGTATAAAATGGCTGTATGTAGCCTATCATTGGTTGTCTTTGTATGCGCATGGGCTACCCTTCTGTTCATTAGTCAATAGTTGTGTGCGTATTAATTGCCTTTTGGATAAAGGCATATTTATTCATGGTTGTATTGATTTACAAATGTTTATGCTTAGTAGTTATGTGTTGTGTCTAGTTTATAATTTAATAAACCTTTTGTTTATAAAGAATGTGTGGGGTATGTGTGTATGAAGTATGGGGTCACTGTACACCAAGCCAGGAGCACCCTTCAGATCAAGATTAAAGTAATTGAATATTTTAATTACTATATAATTAATTGATAAGCAGTTAAATTAGTGTCCCTGTATAAGGTGGTGCCCCGTAATAAAACATCCAGGTTTTATTCTGTTATGATATACTGAAATTTGTAAAATGTAAAATGTAAAAAATCTAAAATTAGCAAGTTCATTTTAGATGGACTTTGTACAGGAAATGAAAATGTAGGATTTATGAATGAATTTTCATGAGTTACGGTTTATAATCACTGCTAATTAACAGCATCATAGTTTCTCATACAGACCCTCCTAGCGTTCAGGTTTAACTTTCATTTTAGTCACTTCGATACATAGGTTTTTTTGAAGGTATAAATCAGGGGTGTCCAAACTTTTTTCAATGAGGGCCACATACAGAAAAATATATGAAGGGCTGGGCCACTCACTAGAGG
>JAPMOB010244788.1:0-10829 GCA_029875015.1 Lepomis gibbosus | reverse complement strand
CCCCGTCCCCATTTGGGTTTATCAGACCATATTTCTCTGCTTCTCCAGCCCACTTACATCCAGCTGATTAAAAGGTCCAAACCAACAATTAAAACAGTCAAACTGTGGACAGATGAGGATTTAGCAACTCTGCAGAGAAGCTGCCACCCTGGCTCGATCAACCTTGAGGAGTATATACAGTAAGTCACACATCAGCAAATGTGTTAATGATACGGTCTATAAAATCATCCCCCAATTAGAACCACCATCATCGGCCGGAAATTTATAGTCTTACAGAATGGTGTACAGAGAACAACCTACTGCTCAATGTCAACAAAACCAAGGAGCTGATTGTTGATTATAGGAAAAAGAAGAAAAAGACACACTCCTGTCAACATCAGTGGAGCAGGTGTGACAAATAAATTTACCTTGTACGTTGTCTTGTTCCTAGACTTCATTATCCTGAAAAGACTATCTTTTCAGAAATGAAAAATTATTTTCTCGTCTGGCAAGTCTCCAACTGGCACTATTACCTCTACAATGGGATACAATTTACAAAAGGTGCTTATTTTTGCCCCCGACAGGCTCAGTTATACTAGGTGTCTGACAACATCGTGGACAAGATGCCTAGACGTAGCACCCTTTATTTTTAACAGAATTCTCTCTCAAGGAGAAGTCTCGCTCTAAAATCTGATGTGGGCCACCACATCAGGGTTTGGGGTGGGGAAATATGACAACTGAGACAAACAGGAGAGAAAGGGGTTAGACTGGTTTATATGCGTTTGTGCAGTTAACTAGATTAGGGAGGCATGGGTGGATGAAATGAGTGGGGCACAGGTGGTTGCATTACTGAGAGTGAGAAGCGTGATCTTGTTCCCAATGCTTTGTTATAATCACTTCATTTCACTAACAAAGACCATGGCAACTGTGAGGTATAAAAGGTAGTTTATTTAGATTATGAGGAGGTTTCAGAAGGATATGATGAAATAGTCGAGAGGGGAGAGTTGAAGGGGGTTGGTTAGTGTATTTGTGAATTGAGGTCTTTGGATGTCACTGAGGTTATTGTAGATTTAACTATGGAAAGTGTCTGAGTCTGTGTAAGCGAAAATGACTTTTTGTGCACTGTGACAACTTGCAACTACCTGGTTGCACCACTTAATAATCTTTATCGGACTCAGATTGGCCCTGCACTGCGGCCACCACTGAATCTTTTTCCGGTAAAGAATAGGTGGGGGGAAAAAGAGAGGAGAGTGGATCGAGAGAGAATCGGGAGAAGCAGCGGTATGACGGTAAGGGAGTCGTCCAAAAGATGAATGATGTGTGAAACTCTGAACTTGTTGAGTTAAGTGCGTCTGAAAGTGAATTGAATATCTTTGGGTGCTCTTGGGAGATGATTGGCCTAGTAATATGAACCATTCCATGGCTATAACACACGGCTGCTTCTTAGGTTCTTAGTCCATCAAAGCAGATTTTGCGGGCTATAAAACTCCCAAGGTCGTTGTTCAAATTCATTGAAATTTTGTTCACTTGTAGTTTAGCAATTAAACTAAATGTCTATTACAGTTTAAAGAATGTTTTTTCTCACTTTCAGCAAAAAACAAGATGATTTTGTGACCGACGAACTTTGGCGCGCTCACAATAACAGTATTTCGACGGGAAAGACCTGAAACGAGGAGTATATATGGTTCTTTTGGTGGTGTAATCAATCAGAACCTGGAAGCTCCGCTAAAAATAAGCCAACAGGAGCAATTATTTTCAAAACACCGCAAGTCGCATGAGAAAATCTCGACTATCGGAACCAAGATGACAGCCACGATAGTGGAGGTAGTTGCGTACCTACTGTAAACTGCCTTGAATCTCACTAATCCCCAACAGTTATCGGTCATTTTGCGGCGGCGCACATTTGTGTTCTTCTGCGCTGAAAATCGTCACAAGCACCAGGGGAAGGGGGGGATCGCAGGGTTGGTGGAGATGCTTACGACTGTACTTACCATATGAATCGCAGCAGCAGCAGCCCGACCTGGCTTGTCAGTCATTGGATGAAACCAGTGACATCACTAAATTATTAAGCAAATGTGATTGTTTAGTAGATCAGTTGCTATAGATCACCCTGGGCCTTTATAAAGACAGGATTGGTTAAATCCCTCACTAATGTATAATTAATAATCCATTGAAGACTATATCATTTATGTTATGTGTTGTATTCATGCTATTACACTAATCAACGCCATGAATTTATGAGGCACATGTTGATTAAAAGTTTTTTGTTTTTTTTTACAAGGGCAAAAAAAACATTTACAAAACATATCAAATATTGGGCTGCAGGATGAAGTGTCTGTCCACCTTTGAGTCATGTGGTGGTGGCTGTCGAACATGATCCATTCTGCAGACGCATGTGATGCAGTGCTTTGGATTGGCCACCAGTCTTGTCAGTGGCGTGCAACAGAAGTTGGTGAGCTCCTGGCTGCTGAAACTTGAAGGTCGCACCCCCTCAAAGCTGCTGTCTTCCTCATCTGACATCACCTCTATAGCGAAGAACTCCACTCCTGCCAGTACACTGACTCACTTCCAACAGCTATAAACACAAAAAGGACAATCATTAATGCATACTTACACGGTAGGTTTTCATTGTCCTTTTACAAAGTTGTAAAATGAAATCAAGTTTGTAACTCACTTCTGCTACAAATCAGACAACATACAGTTTACAAAAATAAAACAAAAACAAACTATAACTTATTATTCTGTATATCATAGAGCAGTACAGGAATACGAGGTCTTGTGGCCTGGGGGAAACAATTCTCTCACTGAAAAATAATGTCACATTGACCAACAATGACTCTAATCCAACAAATCTTCCTCGTTTCCTTCTCAATCTGGAAAATCAAATTTACTGTTATAAATAAATAGTGCAAAACACTATGAAAAAAGGCAAACTGGTTTTAGGTTTTAGTAACCAAGTCTTACCACAATTTTTGCATTGTTCACTCATCTTTTTTATTGTTTTTCCACACTGGAGCAGTTGTTGGATTTTAGAAAAGCCATTCTTTCCTCAATGGCAACATTCTGGCGTTCAGTGCAGAGAATTGCTGACTCACATCAGCTTCTGCAAACAATTTTACAGGAGCTCAAAACCATAAAGCGTTATGTAAAACAAGAGTCATCAACTCACTCTAATTCCAGTGTACAGCCTTCGCTCCACCACACACACAACTGGAATCATGTATATATCTCCCCTCTACATTAAACTAAAAATTACCAAAGTTGGCTTTTATATGGGTCAGTTCAAACCTATAAAATTCAACATGAAACATTAAAGCAAAACAATCAACAGAAATACATCTTGGAGAGCTATTAGAAAAATAAATCAACTAAATTAAACAATAAACAAGCAAATAAACTGATTGAAATTCAGGGGCCCCATCTTTCATTACTTTGTTATTCAAAAATAGAAATTCACAGTCCTTATAAGTCCTTATATATAGATAAGTTACACTAAAATCATATAAGAAAGGAGAATCTGTAATTCCATCTAGCAACCACGGTCAATGTAGCAGCATACAATGAACAAAGTAACATTTTCAGAACAACATCTCCACACCTGTAGTTTTTACTGAAACAAATACCGACATGAGCTGTGTGAGTGTGGTAAGTTGGCTAAGATGGCTACATGATATAAGGGCAGAGTAACATGCTGTTAACGACGTTCAACAGCGTTTCTCACACTGTTTTCCAGCGGATTTAGCATGCTAACTTAAGCATGCTAGCTTTAGCCTCGTATCTAAAGGCAGAACTTCAGTTAGCGAACTCAAATCACAGCACATTCACATTCAAGTCACAATTAATAACTTGTATATACTTGTATCGACTGAGCAGGACTCAGCAGCAACTTATCTCTAACGCACTAACCTACCTCATCAGGCTGCCCACATCCACCCACCCCCACACAGAGCCCACAGATCTCTCTAAAGGGCTCTGCCCCACACAGCTGAAATCGCCTTCAGTCCCAGTATTTGGAAAAAGCAGACAGCATTTATATGTTCAAAAGCTCGCTGGATTGCGGAAGGGTAAAATAAATCTTACTTTTTTAGTCTGTAAGTCACTTCTTCTTCTTCTTTTACTTCTTGACAATTATTAGCGTGTCACCAACAACAAATTGGTGCATTATCGCCACCAACTGGTATGGAGTGTAGTACAAATGATCAGTCTTATATTAGGCTATTTCTACATAAAGAAATAATTTAATTAAATAAATCCTCATATCCTGTTAATCAAATTTTTTAGTTTAAATTTTTAGATACTGAAAAAAAATTCATGTTATTAATTAATTAATATTAAATCAAAGTTAACGTGTATCATTCTGAGGTTTAGAACTGCCTTCTTTCGTCTTAATGCTCCTGACAGTGTAACATAACATGCTCTACTGTTCCTTTAATGCCAGTCATGTTTGCCTATTTTGAATTATGTGCTGTTTGTGTGTCCAAATCTAAGTCTTGATAAAATTGTTTGGTCTCTCCTGTTCCATCCTGCACATCTCATTTCTCCAACTATCCTCTGCACTCTGTAAAAACACTGTCCTTTCCTCTCTTCCTTGCCACCCTTTATATCATGTTTAGTTACTTGATTTCTGGAGTTGTCACCCCTGACCAGTGGGGCTTAGCTGATTTGTATTTGTATGGCTCACAGCAATTTCATTTACATGTGACAGCCTGCCCTAGACCTAGGGGAAGTGGGGTCATGGTGGCACTGACTAACTAAACCCATTTCAATTCCGGGCAGTTCCTGACAGTTTTTGGTGCTGGCTAAAAATTCCCATGAGCAGTAGTCAACCTTAACTTCCACGGCAATTTAAAGTGCCATTAACTTCCGAAAATCCAATTTTGTGTCCAGAAAGCCAAGTGAATGGGCAAGACCTTGAAAGCGCTGGTAATGTCTGTTTTACCTAACCAGTTGCCATGGCCGGCAAGACAGATTATGTTGATGTCATGTGAGATCTATCCGATCTAAAAAATCTAGACTGGGATGAGGATTGATGCTTGATATGGTGGTATCATGGAGGAAGAGGGATCGATAATAAGTCTCTTTTTGCTGGAGTACTTTCTGGTTGCAATGCTGATAGGGCTGATGCGGTGAATTTGGAAAGGGGGGCTGGTAAATGGACCTATCATGAAGGTAAATGGACCTATCCTTCCCCTTTTTTCTACACCCTAAGGAATCAGACCAAGTGGTTGATGGTGGCATGGAAGGGGGGTAGGTGGTTTCGGGATGATAGGAGGTGGAGGCGTGGCAGGACGTGACAAGTTGGAAAGATGGCAGATTTATTTGGCAGTGGGTCGAAAGGATAGGCTATAGAGGAGACACATTTGGTGGTTGGCTGTGAAAGTGCACCACACACATTGCAAACAAGGTAAGAGCATGAGAGAGATTTGACTTCCATCAAACTCGATTTTGACAGGTCCGGTGTAAGTTGTTGCCCCCATATTTCTGGTGCCCCATATCCCTTCAGTCCCCCTTTCAGTGCCTCCATCCTCATGATGTCCCACATCCTTCCCGAGGTATGTTTTGTGACTGATAAGAGGAGGGTTTTTGCCATTGATTTGAAATGACATAGACTTTATTAATTAATTAAATAAATCATAAACATAAATTAATTAAATAATGTGTCTTGCATTACCTTTAGCAGTAAAAATGGTAATTCATGCTTGAAGTTTGGCTAACTGATCCATCTGGCTGGATCAATAAATATAATTTAGTATCATCTGCATAACAAAAGACTTTTATGGAGTGGTTCCGTGATAATATTGCCTAAGGAAAGCAAATAGAAGGTGAAGAGGATTGGTCCAGGCTCAGAACCTTGTTGAACTCTGTGACTAACTTTGGCATGCGTGGATGATTCCTCGTAATCATATAAACTCAGATTGATCTGATAAATAGGACTTATAGAGTAAAGAGTGTAAAGCTGCTTGGCCTGATAACATCCCAGGCCATGTACTTAAAACCTGTGCCAAACAGCTAGTTGATGTTATTACTGACATTTTCAACATTTCACTTAGGAGAGGGTTGCCATCAAGACAGCCATCATTGTTCCTGTACCTAAAAAATCTGCAGTGTCTAGTCTGAATGACTACCGCCCTGTGCCACTCACCCCCATTCCGATGAAGTGCTTTGAGAAACTGGTTCTTCAGCACATAAAACACTGCATCCCAGCCAGCCTGGACCCTCAACAGTTTGTTTTCAGAACCAACAGATCCACAGAGGATGCCATTTCCACTGCCCTCCACTCAGACCTCACACCTTGAGAAAAACAACACCTCCATCAGAATGCTGTTTGTGGATTTCAGCTCACCATTCAATACGATCTCCCCATGAAACTGATCTGCAAACTCATCACTCAAGGTTTAAATACAACACTGCAATTGGATATTGGACTTCCTCACAAACAGACCCCAGTCAGTTCGGATTGGCGGACTCACCTCCTCCACTCTAGTGCTCAACATCGGAGACCCCTAGTCCTGTGTGCTCAGCCATCTCCTGTTCACGACTGCATCACGACATGGAGAAAACTCTGTTGTGAAGTTTGCAGACAACACCACCATCATCGGACAGATTTCAGACATTTGATGAGACTTCATATTGGAAGGAAATTCATAATCTTGCAGAGTGGTGTTCAGAGAACAACCTACTGCTCAATGTCATCAAACTGAATTTCACTCTATAATAATATAATATGTGGGAAGTCACTCAACTGTTTGGCAACTGTTTTTTTAATGATCTTAGAGAGAAAAGGAAGGTTAGATATAGGTCTATTATTTGGCTATAGTTGGTTCTAGAGATAGACTTCCCAAGCTCTAAATTACAGATTTTCAGAAGTTACCAGAACAGAGTGAAGCTGGCGTGTCACCAGAGTGAGAGAATGCTATTAAGCTGCGAAGTAGCTGTGGAGAGAGAGAATCTTTGAGAGAAGATCCTTGTGAGTTAACAACCTGGGGTTAGCCTGTTAGCATTAAAGTTTTTTTCTAAGCTGTATTATTGCTTAGCCTAGCTTTTTTTAGCTTAGCGTAAAGACTAATAAAAAAGGAAGGGAAGTAAATTATTTTGTTCATAAATGTTTATTACAGTTCGTTTAAAGTAGTGTGGGTGCAGATTTAATTCTTGCTATTTTAATGTGATGGACAATCAAACAAGGTATTTTGGACTGAATGATAACTGTTCTGCACACTTGTGTGCTGGGTGTTTTGTTATTGTTTTTTTGAGGGACAATTCTATGACATCGTGGAGTTGTTTTGCTGCCATCCGGGTCGTCGCCTCTGCTGTTGGGGACCTTCATCTTGTCAGAACACTGACAAGTGGAAGCTGTGCTATTTCAAGGGGCGGTACATGAAAATGTACATGAAAAAATCTAATGTTTTCCTGGGACTAGGAAAATACTCTATTCAACAAGTTCATGTACCTGCCCAGGACACTTCCCTTCCCTAAAACAATTTAAAAATGGCAATGTCTGAACCAGGGACTGAATGAATAATAGAGAATATGCTAATTTGACGTTAGGGAACGAGGGGTTATCTTGTTTAATCCACGCTGTTGAAGTGCCTCTGCTACTGCTGCTGGCTGTTTATGCTTTGCCAGAGGGGCCCGCCTTTGAAACTCTTAATGAAGATCTCCTACTGACAGCAGGACTTAAAGCGGGACATCTGTTGGACTGCAAATATGACCGTATTCACAGATTTGTTAAAGGGAATACATTATGCATCATGTGTGTTCAGATTAGGGCTCTCATACGAAATCCACCATGCCTCCCACTCGCTGTCTCCTGTTCCCGTTCATTAATCTAATGAATAGCAAGCAGCTACAATCAATAGTGTGGTCGTTAGGGTTGAGCAGAACAGGCGCACTGTGATGCATCAACACTGAGACCCAAATGACAGCACAACAGGCATCAATAACACAACTAATAATCAATGAAGATGTACGGAGCAGGTACAGTGCCTAATGCAGTGCAGCAGGGAGTCATTTCACGCAGAATTAGTAATTGTGGAATGACGAGAGGATTCATGATCTTTGTTCCTGGATAAATAATGTATACTGTATGTCTAAAAGTCACATTGGTCATGCTTTCTGCATTCTCCATTTTCACCATCTATTATTAACCCTTTCTCTGAAAAGTCCAGGTTTACAGGCAGACAGTGTAAAAATAAATATTCATGGTGTTAAGTAAGCATTTTTAAGCAAGTAAGCATCTTTTTCTTTGCTTTTATTCATAATAAGAATAATGTTAAAATACTGTCTAGACATGCTCTATATGAAAAGTGCAATGACATAACTTCTGTTATGAACTGGCACTATATAAATAAAATCTACTGAATAAAATTCTCCTAAATGCTGCCATAATTCTAATTATAATACATGGAGGTAGTGAAAGGTAGATCAACCCACTTAGGGACCTTATCACATTTTCAATCATTTATAGATGAGCTGTTTGTCTCATCAGAGAAGATACTGATTCAGTATGCTGGGTACTGCAGGGAAGAAAATATATATATAATATATCTCCAGAAGAAAAGAGAGGCCCTCATACTCTGAATATCTAAACACTTCTGATCAAAAAAGGAAACTGAAGAAGACCTTTTTTCTAGCATCATCAACAGGTCAAAATAGACAAATATAACAAATGAATAAAAGACAGGGGATTGGGAGTCCTTGGCCCACAGCTAATTTTTGCTTTTTTATTCATTTACTCCAGTTTTTCTTCCAAAGATGTAGATAAATACATTGTGCAGATGTATAGTATACAATCTATATATATATACATTTAAAGTGTACTGTAAGTATAGTTATGTATGTGGAAAAAAGTAAGACATTATAAACTTTTTAAATATTATTAATTAAATCCAATTGTGTATATACAAATACGTACAATAAATTATCATACAAAAATATAGAAAGCATTTCATTGTTTTTGAACTGCCAGAGTAAGGTAAATTGTTGTTGATTGCTTTTAAGAATTCAGTGTCAGTGTAACATCAGCAAGAAAAATAAAAAATTAAATTAACATCAATATAGGTTGTGAATACTTGAGTACATTACCTAGGTCGTTTATGTTGCAAGATATTGTGGTTAATATTAAATAAGTTATTTTTAAAGCTAAAATAGCTGCTGCTCCAACTCACTGTGCTCCCTTTAAGCTTATTTACAGTGAATGTCTATGGACATTTTTCATAAATAGACTTTTAAACATTCACTGATGGTTGATTCTTTAAAATAATGAATAACAAATTGTTTTTACTGCCTTAAGATGACAAAATAGAGGCAGATCTATAGTTCATGCCCAAAGATGAAAGTGGCATGCCATCTGTACAGGCATCAATAGGCAATGATGAATGATATGTATGTGCCCATTTAATTTCTTCTCTGTATTTCTTCTCTGACAGTAGCGTTCATAGGTAGATGCTGACCAACACCCATAGTCTTGAGAACTGTAAGGAAGCTATGGCTGCTGCAGTTGTTTAGGCTCCTAGAAGAGAGAATGGTGAAGCGCTCTGCGGGACCCCAAAGAATTGTAGAGGAGGCAAGGCAAGAGGCAACCCAAGTTCACGTCATGGGTTCCCCTCTTCTGAGATGCTGTTTTGGCTGGTCGTATTTCTGTGTTTTGGGGCCTGGCTTTCCTTCAATGTGCCTAGAGCACATAGAGCAGAGAGAGCACCTCTACATGCACACAAAGCGTGAGGCTGACAGCAGACCCTCCAACAAGACTCCGTTGAGCTAATTTGAAGGGCCAGGAGGCGCTAACAAAGCACTCAGTAGATAGCCAGTTGACTTTAAGTGCGTTTGACTTTAGGTGCGTTTGACTTCATGTGGCGCTGTGCAGTGCTAACTTATGTGTTGCATGTTGAACTTACATAAGGGATGCTAGGTAGAAATTGTGTTGACTTTCGCAGATGCTGCAAAGCATCCATCATGTCACATGAACTAAAAACCTTGCAGGAACAAGACTGCATTTGTATCTCTCTGGCTGAACAAAGTTGGAACCACCTTTGCTTGATCTTGGCATTTTCAAAGACAAATGCGTTTGACTGCAGTGTTTCTTTACCCTTCCCCTGCAGTTTCCCCAGCGCTTCACATTTGAATATCAAGTCAGCAAGTCAACTGCAGTCATCTCAATGACGTATGGTTAGCTGCTTGAATATACAGTATCTCTTAAAGTGAGTGTACAGCTTGTATAACAGTGTAAATTTGCTGTCCCCTCAAAATAACATATCATCTGCAATTGGTGTTTCCCTCTGCTATTTCCGGTTTGTGCAGTGTCTGTGCCCCCAACACCATGTCTGCCCCCCTGTCCATACCGGTGACAAATCAATACATATTTAAATAAATAATAAAACAGACAGAGGAGTATCTCTATACCAGGCTGCTGGGCGGGACAGGTTAAATAAAAATAAATAAATAACACATCACACAGCCATTAATGCCTAAACCGTTGGCAACAAAAGTGAGAACACACAAAATGTCCAAATTGGGCCTAAAGTGTCAATATTTGTGTGGCCAACATTTTTTCCAGCACTGCCTAAACCCTCTTGGGTATGGAGTTCACCACAGCTTTCTCTCTTTTCGCCACATTTACCGTCTCTGTTGCGCTTATCACACAACCCAGTGCTGAGTTCATTCCTGACAAAACGTTTGGAGATTTAACTCGGCCCAGCTGGAATGTAAACTCCTTTGATTGGCGTCTTTGAGCCAATCAGATTTCAGCAAAAACGAGAATCAGTCCAAGTAGGGAGGAGCAGCTCGTATCCCTATATTTAAGTATTGGTTTGACCCAGTCTGATAGACGCAGTGTTCGCTGCAGCTGACCGGAT
>JAPMOB010244786.1:0-18801 GCA_029875015.1 Lepomis gibbosus | reverse complement strand
CAACCCACCTCCTCACTAGCTGTGTGAGCCAGGGGTGCGTTCGGATTACACAGTTTATTACATAGTAACGCACTGCATGACCGCACGACCAGTAACGTTAACGGCGTTGTAACGACGGGAAGAGTAATTAGTTAGATTACTCCGTTACTGAAAAAATAACGCCGTTACGTAACGCCGTTCTTTTAAACGCCGTTATTCCAAACACTGGTGATGTTATAAAGAGACAGAACTTCTCTTGATGGGGAGGTCGGATGGGTCAACCCCCCGGACTTTCACTCAGGAGAAACCAAGTAAATGTAAAGTTATTTTGAGTTTTAACTTAATTAGCGTTACTGACTTCTGTCACGTGACTTACATAATGTTCTTATTTTAAGCCAAACCACAACACAGATAGTACAGTTTTACCCATATTATGTATTGTAAAAGTACAGTGCTTGAGTAAATGCAAACAAGTCAAAGTGCATTGAGGAAACCCTTGAACCTTAATACTGTGATGTAGAGTTTTATCGATTATGGAGGATCATAAATTTTAATAAAGCTCTCTAATTCACATATATCACAGAATTAGTAGCTAAAATACATAAAAGATGTCTTCTTTGAAGTTAACTGAGTATGGGTCCATGCTTCTGTCATATAGATTTTGTTTAAGGGTGGCAGCAAGTTTTCAACACCCCTGAAAGAACTCACCAATGTTCAATTTACTGCGCTAGCTCAGCTTAATGAACCCTGTCTCATAGTCTTAGCCTATATATCCCTCCCAGTTTGTGACAAGCTGGGATTCCTCCTTCCAATTCATTAAAGCAGAGATGACATGTCTCTAACTAGCTGTCAAGAAGAAGAAGTCTGGCAGCAATGTGTGTGTATGTTTTTGTGCATGTGTGTTTTGCCAGTTTGTGTGTTTCCAATTTGGGCGCAATGCAGAGCGATGGCCTTCAGCGATAACTTTGATTTAGTTGGCCCTGAGGGTCATATACTTCCACTGTGTTCCTCTGTGTGTGTTTCAATGTGTGTGATCCACTCCCATCCTAATTGAGTGTATAAAGTCTCATCTTCCTCTCTGCTGCTTTTGTTCCATCTCATTTTCTTCATCACTCCTCCGTCCTGCCCTCTGTCTTCTGATCTGATCATATACCTTATTCCTTAATATTAAAAATTCATACATATTCGTGTGTATGTTTTCTTTATGTTTGGTAGTGAGATTTGAGGCGAGATATATTCTCTTGTGCCTTTATTTGTATATGTCACACTTGCTAATATGAGCAATTTCCTCACCTAATATTTTATCACTATTGTTTTATTATCACTTCTATGTTTTATCACTAAAAGAGCCAAGTAAGGAAATAAGTCAAATTAATCTAAATTCCATTCATTTTAAATGTTCCCTCATCCTTCTGCCTTTGTGGTTAGCATCACATTTTGAATGTAATACATTAGATAAGTACTGAATAGTAAAATGTGAAGTTAAGACATTATGCACATTTTTCAGACACCTCCTCAATACAGAAGATAAAACCGCAAGCCTGTCTAGATGTCTCTTATAATACAGGATCAATCCCCCCAACAACAAAGTTTCTGGCTATGTTTAGTTTCAAGAGACACCCAAGAAGAACACAAACATCAGCTGTTTCAGCAAGTGCCCACAAAACCATATATGTTTACGTTCAAGTGAGAGAGCCCCGTAGTGGCGGTAGTAATTATAATGGGAGCAAAGGAGAAAGTCATGTGACATTTTTATAGCGCAACAAAGCGTAGGGAGGAGGCCAGGGTAGAAGGATGGGTCAAAAAAACATAAAAACATCAACCCGTAGGTGGGCGGACGGGTCAGAAACCGATCTTTCACCTAGGAGACCGGTGTTCCTTTCCTGTGTGACAACATTGATTACTTTTAGTTAAGTTATGTAGCTTATGTAACTTGCGCAAGTGATGTAAGTAACATTACTTAACTTGTAAGTTAAGCAACTTAAGAAATGTTGTTATTTTAACCCAAACCATGATGTTTTCCTAAACCTAACCAAGTAGTTTTGATGCGTAAACATAACCAAATTGCAAACGTTTTACAATCTTAACCATCTTAATTTTGAAAGTTTAACCGGAGGTTGCATATTTATTATTGCTAACCGTTGCTAACTTGACCATGATGCTAAAGGGGTACCCAGGACATTAAAAATGGAGAGAGTGCTGACATTGTCTCAAAATAGTGCTGCACTGATTTACAATTGCACTCCTATAACATCTGTTTTTATTCAGCACAGTTTCTTCCATGGGAAAACCTTGTGCCTACATTACCCACAATGCAACGCGTCTACCGCCAACAATTCAGTCTGAGATTTGGGTGTGTTATGCTAGTAGACAGACATGACATGATATGTAAACATGCTACAGTTACCCTTTAATCAAACAAACAAACAAAAAACTCTCCACAGGTCCTGTGTGAAATTGTGATCTCCTTTCGCTTTAACCTGATGAACGCCATATGGATGACCATTAGCGTAATTGATCTGTTCCTGTTCCATCCCATTTGTGGAAGTTTAATTGATTAAAATGTTACCCAAGAGTAGAAAGAACAGTACACGACAGAGTTAGATGTTCTGCTGCAGGATATCAGCAGACAAAAACATTACACCTTCAGCAGTGGTAGTGTGGTGTTAGGGCACAAGAACAAATTTAAAAAATACTTATACAGCTGTTAACACCATGACATTAAGGAGCCCTAGCATAAAAGAAAGAGAGAAAGATTTGACACTAACTAGCCAAGAAAAGTCAATAAAGTCAATAAAAAGCAACGTGGACTAAGGTGGGGAATAATCAAGGTGATAAGGACTATTGTCTTCTAATACACCATATTTATTTGCCTCTTTTTATGTAGCCACAGAACCGCCCTTCACTAGAGGGTGCTGGAGTTAGGAAAACCTCTTTCAAAAGTCAATGGTAAGACAAAAAGATTTTGAAAAATCGCTGTTAGAATATACAGTTACGTGTCAGTTTCTGTGGTTATCTGTACTCAAGAGGACTAGGCAGCAGTACTGCAGAACGAGCAGACTCCCTCCCCAGTACGTCTCTATTTGCATGTTTGTGTTCTTCTGTAGGATTTCCTTCCGCTCCTGCATGAACCGCCCCTGTCATACATGCTGCACACAGACATCTTCAACCAATTACATGCTACACAAGACATAATGAGGTCATGTGTGTGTCCACTGGTAGTTGTGTGTGAGCCCAGCTGAGGTCGACTGGAATTGTGACATTTGCAGAGATTGATTAGATGAATGTGATTTTGTCTGGAAGATTGGAATAACTTTTCCAGCCCAAACAACATTTACAATTTATTTTTTATGTGCCAGCCAGTGTGTGCACGTGTGTGCTGGTTATTTTGGAAGCTTAGACTCCATCAATTATATTTAATCATCACTCTGGCAATTCCAATTAATGAAATTCAAACATACAAGCTCTGTGTGTGACAGCAGACAGCTGACTGTGTGTGTTTGTGTGTGTGTGTGTGCAAATAAAACAAAGTTGCTAAATTACTATCTACAGCATCTTTTACCATGATTGTCATCATCATCATAATCATTGTCATGATCATTATTACTCTACTCTCTACTATTACTCTTCTCTGAACGATTCACTGTCGATTTAAATTGCAGGCCTGTGTGAGTGTGTTTGTCTAGTCTATCACTGAGCCAGCCGTGGAGATCAATACAGTCAAGTACCAGTCTGATGGATAACACGGCAAGTATAGATCTTCGCGTGTGTGTTTGCAGAGGAACTTTTGTAGTTGTGTATATAAATGACAGAGAGACCCATTGCCTATATGCCTCTGTGTGTTTGCATCTGTTTGTGAAACAGACAAAGAAAAAGACAGACTTGTCAGCGGGTCCCCCCCTTCTGTGTTTGTGTGAAACATTGATTATGGCAAGAGCACTCAGCAGCAGCAGCAGCTTGAACTAACAGACAGATACAGAGTGAGCGGCCGAGTGTGTCCATTGACCATACCCGGCCCATTAAGCAGCAATCAACCCTCCTTGTCCTGTTTAGTATTCCTGGAGGTATACCAGAAGTATACCAGCTACGAAGCAGAGACAGATGAGTTATATTAACGTGAATATGCAAGTTGTGCTGAGGATACAATAGAGCTGCAGGGTGAAATGGAAAAAGACAGAAGAGGGAATAAACATTTAATATAGGTACTCTTGACATGTGTGTAGATCCACATCTGCATTTTCAAGGCTTGTAACAATTTATTTCAGCATTGATTCATCTGTTGATTATTATTATTATTTTTAAATAGCTAATTTAAAGTGGTACTTCAGCAATTTAGCATTACACTTCCATAAATCTAGAGAACTATAAGAGAGATTGAAACAATGAAATGAGATATCCTAATCTTTAATACTCAGTATGCGTAAAGCTCCAAGTACTCACAATACTACATTTTCCATAATGCAATTCAATACAGTCCTTCATTGGACCAACTCTGCTTCCTAAATGACGACTTCTTTAAACCCCACGATTCTACATTATTCACTAATAGAATAGCATGCACAAATCTCCAAATCTTTGACAAGTTGCATTGTGAGAAATGTAGGCGCCAATCTCAAACACAATACAACAAATCTTCTTGGGTTAATTGAGTTCCTTGGCTGTAATCGATCCACATTTGAACCTTCTGACCCCTAATACATCCTCTTACCCTTGAATCTTGTGTTATACATCCATTCTCAGCACAATATTGTCAATAAATGCAGCCACAGGAACAAGTACTGTTCAAAGCAAAATGTCCAGGTAAAATACACCCTATTGTTGATAAGCTTTAAAAAAAAATTAAGAATGGCTCGAAATCCTGACTGGTGAAATAATTGTAATGTGCACAAAACTCCAAAAACTAATACAATCCATTTTTAGCCAAGTTTGTGTTCTTCTGCAGGACTTCCTCCCACTCTAGCATTATCTGCCTCTGTCATACATGCTGCATTTTCAACCATTTACATACTACACAAGACACAATGAGGTCGTGTGTGTCTAACAGTGAACAACACAGCAATTGTTGGATAATAATGGGAATAATAATACCCCCTCTTAGCAAAATGAAAAAAGGTAAAATACATCAGTGTTGACTTAAAAAATGTAAGCATATCTGGAAATCCTGACTGGTGAAACCAGAGTAACAAAAATCCAAAAGCTCTAACACAATACATTTTTGGCCTGTTAAGACTTTTTCTGAATCTGTCTGTCTCTGCTGTTATACTGGTAAAATGGCACATAGTTTCCTCCCAGGCAATACCGTTTGGCTCATATCCAATTGCACCATATTTATTTGCACCCAATCAAAATGTTTTCTTAGAAAGACACAAAATGGCCACATGTGACATTGGCTGATAACCGAGGAGACTTCTCACATCAACGTCTCAATCAGATGCACAAAAAAAATAAAGAAATAAATTGCCAATTATTTAGCACCAACTGAGCCTAAACATCTATTTTTCAAATTTATCAGTATAGTCGTATTAAGCTGTCTCTGCTGTCAGCAGAGTAGAATGACAGCAAATCCCAAGTTCCAAAGATTTTAGACAAATACTGAATCAATTTAACCACACGTGTTATGGTGGATGAAAAGAAACACTATTTTTCACATATTTGACATAAACATTTGACTCACATTTCAGATATTTAGATGTTTTAAATGTTTGTGAAAGCAGCTATAATCAATATTTCTATAAAAACAAAGAGTCAAAAGACTATGATTAATGTAAAAGTTTAGATGCACACATACTACTTAAGACTTGACCTTGCATATTGACTTCATTATATGGAAACTCATGTCTGGTGTGACAGACTTGAGACCCGATTTGTCCTTGTTTCAAATGACCTTACTTAATTTAGAACTTATTTAAGGTACAATGTGTAAGAATTGTGACTTTTATTCACGTGCCAAATTCAAATTTCAAAAAATAGGGGGCAGCATATCACACATCAGGTCTTACCTGCTGCTAGCTGTGCAGCTAACTTAGCAGTCTGATTAGTTGACTGAATGGGCACTAGAACCAGCTTCCCATTGATGACGGCTAGGCCGGGACAGAACGCATAAACTGCAGTACAGAGGCGATTTATTAGAAAAATAAGAGAAAACTAAGAGCTTGTGTAACATAGCAAACTCGCTGCTCACACACATTAGCCGAAACAAATGGGAAAGACCTGAGCTATATTATCGGACTATTGCTTCTCAAAACACAAGTGATATTACACCACAGGACAGCGCCAGCTGGTTAGCATACTAACTTCAGAAGATGTCTCTGCAACACATCACATAGATGTGTTTGACAAAATGTCAGAATTGTTGCTGGGGCTTATCGTACCACATTGCAGCTCTCATCTCTGACCCATTCTCCCTTACTATGTTACCATAGTAAAATGTCATCTTTTTCATCAACAATCAAAATAAATAAATCAAAATGCTTTTAAAGGGGGGGCTCCAAATTGTTGCAGATTTGACATCAACCGATAACTCTAGATTATTGTAAAAGTGCTCAAAGAGTTCTTGTAGTAGTAAATGTGTTGACAAGAATTACTGTCACTGAAAACTGCAAAGGTCTGCTTGTGTTTATCTACAGCACCACAAAAGAATTTCTCACATACTATTAGCTCTGACATTTACAGGTACACAGTAAGAAATGTACCTCTCCTTTGTGGTATTATTGTAGAGACCTGGCTGAAATGTTAGCGGAAGACAGCCTTCCTTTAATTTGATGTTTTCACTCAACATTGGAAAAGAAATTCAATACACAGCCCACCATATAACAACCCGACATCCTATTAAGCTAATGTGGGCGTTCATGCAGAATCCTGGCATGGATATTGTAAGCAAGAACAGCAGTTGATAATGGGTATGATTTTGCAATTATCAAGTTGGCATCCTACGGCTCTTGAATCACTTGCAATATAACAGTGTGCAATGTATCAGAGAAGCAATGATTATTTCAATAATTGCACTGAAAAATGGTTTGAAATAATGACAGGGCACATGTCACAGTGTGCTGGCAGCAGCTGGTGAGTGGGTGGCTGCCTGAGATCAGGGGTAGAAAACTGCATTAGGTGAGATTTATAGACATGTATCTGTCTTGTATCTTGTCATGATTAAAGTAAGGAGCTGTAAAGAAGAAAATCAATAATTACAAGCACTTATAGCAGGTTGGAGAATCTTGTATTGAACAGAGGACCTGTTAGTCATGTTCCTGAATAATGCATGTCTATGTATACGCCTACCTAAAGCCTTTTTCTACCATACAGCAAACTCAGGGACAGAATGCAAATTGTTCTTATGTTTGACCATGGACATAGCCATTTTTTGTAACTTTTATTTTATTTTCTAGTTATACTTCAGTGATCCCTTGACTTTTCATCTAGCATTTATTCAGTTAAACAATTTAAAATGAACCACATTGGTTGACACTAAAATTTGGTACAGACATTGATTGCCCCCAGATGATCCTCCTGACTTTGGTGATTCCCTCACAGAGCCACTTGCATTGTTGTGCTGTTAAATAGAACTTAGCATTGAACACCCTACATTTAATTCTATCCGCCCATTGTTTTGGGACGGAAGAAGAAATCTCAGAGGCAGATATCACAAAAGCTTGCCAAATAAAACCAGAACTATGATACTAGATACCACTGCAGGTAAGTGAGAAAGTATGTTTGATTTGGTTGAACCAAACTAAAATTTTTATTTACTTTTATTTATTTTTTATATTTTTTTCTATGTGGTGAAAGCAGAATTGAGGCAATTTGTTTTGTTTTCATAAGTAAGTGAAAGTTCAATTGTCCTGCTCACCAACCCATTTTCATCCCAGGATGTCAAATATGGATGCTCTGTCAAGACCCCTTGGGGTTGCCCTTTAACACCCTGGGTATCATTTAGCATTGTTTTTGTACATTTAGGGCTCCAGGGTCAAGTTAGCAAAAATAACTATTCAGCCAGAATAGCTATGCAACATCAGGATAGACTTTTAAAATAACACCCTACTTGTTAACGCTGTGAAACGGGACATACTTTGTATTGAAACATCACAGTTGGGTTAGGTTTAGACACCAAAACTACTTGGTTAGGTTTAGGCAGAAACAATACTTGGATAGGTTTAGGAAAAGATTATGGTTTAGGTTAAAATAACTACATTACTTACGTGAAATTACATAAGTTGAATAACGCTACTTAGTCTTTTACCTGACATTTCCACAAAAGCATACAGTATGTGCTTTGTGGGTCGTCAATACTCACCATAGAGGATGTTGATGAGTGAGATCGGCATTACCAGGATGCCTACGAGCATGTCCGCCACTGCCAGTGACCTCAGGAAGAAGTTGGTGGCGTTTTGGAGCTTCTTCTCCAGTGACACTGCTAGGATCACTAGGATGTTTCCACCAATCGTCAGTGCGATGATGACAAGTATGAGCAGTGCCGGCCAGTTTTTCTCTTTCATCACCGCTCTGGTGATGGACTCCTGGGTAAAATTGTCCAGACCTGCACTCATGGCTGCTGCACCTCCACCACTGCCTCCAAGGCCTATGCCCCATGAAAGGGTTTGGTTCAGGTCCAGAGGACTGTTGCTTGGCCAAGCCATCCGACCTCCAACCTCCATAGAAGAAGTGGTGGTGCTGAAACCCCCAAGAAGAGCCCTTGCTGGGCCGCCCATCCCAATGAAAGACCCTTGCCCTACTGGAGATTAAGGGTGGAGGTTTTAATTCACCTTCTTCACCAGCAGAGCATTGATTGAGACTTATTTGAAGAGTTTTGATGTGTGTCTTCCAAAATGGATTCTAAATAAAAACAGAAAATGAAGACAGACTGATAAAAACAGAATCTGGGGAAGGGGGAAAAAACAGGGAGAAACCGACTTTGGGGATGGGAAGTAACAGGGAAGAGGGGATTGGGAGGAAGTAGTTACAAGCGTTCTTGAATTTAAATTGTATTCCAATAAAGTCTTGCTAGCTGCAATTAGCCTCAAATTGTTCCCTGAGGTTTAAATCTCCCGTTTCTTGCCAAAAAGTCATTGGTGACGAGCTCTCGAGGTGTACGCTGAGCCACAGTGTCGTTTGCTTTGTGGTGTTCAGTCACATCCATGCCTTGGTGGAACTGAGTGATTAAGAGTTTTTATTTCAGAACTGAACAGTGGTTTATTCATATCCATGGTTGGGGCCTGCTGTCTGCTCCCCCCGCCAGATCTTGCAAATAAGTTTGATGGGTATCAATCAGTTCTAAAATCTGTGATCAGCTGTAAATCTTGCTGCTGTGGCTGAGGTGTTGCATGTGGCTTTACTTCTTTTAGGTCAGAGTTGATGATCAGGTTGATCTGTGGAAGGAACCAATGACAAAAGAAAGAGATAAATTCTTTTTCTGTTTGCTGCATGTGAATTTGTATTCACATAGTCATTTATCATCAATGAATCAATTGAACCGTCCTCTCTTGCGTCTTCCTGACTGTCTTAACATCTATGCATGCATTAATCTTTCCAACCTTCCTTCTTTCCAATCATCCACTTTTATCCTTTTAAATCATTCCTTCTTTTTTCCCTATTCCATTGTCATTGCATTTTCAATGTGTTTTCCTTCATTCCTACTCACTTCATTTTTAAATCTTCCCTTTCACCTTCCCTGTATTTCTTCCTCAACCTCCAGCCATCAATTACTGAACGCTGAATTCTTCTTCTTACCAGACTAATTTATGATATTGTCTGCACTCCTAATAGACGTTTGGGAGATTGTCAGTAGCAGTGTCAAACATTACAGTCATTTCAAATAAACTGAAGGAGATAAAATGAAACAGAAGCTTTGATGTTTACACCCTCACATTGCAGTGTGTGTGCCGTATGTGCAAAAGTACTGGCTGTCCTCTCTATTTACCCTTACCACTCAGACAGCTTAGTGATTTAGCACCTCATAAATGTCTTGAAGGATAGGTGGAGGAGTCCGTGTGTGATTGTGTGTGTGTGTGTGTGTGTGTGTGTGCGCGCGCACCGGTCTCTGCGTGTAAGAAACTGTAAGGCGTGAAGTGTGGAAAACTGTGAAAACCAATGAGACAGTTCTTAGAATGTGTGGGCACATGTTTAAGAATGAAAAGTGAATGGGTGTGTGCACTTACTTGTGTGGTTCTTTCTTTGTGCGTGCCTTTGTGTCCATATGTGTGTGTGTGTATGTGTGTTTGAGATAAAAAGCCAGCACATCTCCAGACGGACCCAGGCCTCCAGCTCAGATAGTTTAGTGGGCGGTGAGTCTACCATGATATCAACCAGAGTACAATAGGCACTCTTGAGTGTGTGTGTCCATATTTTACTCATTGCTAAAAGCACAATAATAAAAGCCCTGCTTAGCATTTTTTCAGTCTGTGTGGGAATTTACATTTATATTTTTCAACGTGAATCTATTGTATCTCAGTTTGTGTTTGAGTGTATTTATTGTCCCTGTTTTGCTTTTGTTTGTGTAAATGAAATTCACTGTCTAGATGTCATTGTGTGCAAACAAAATAATTAATTCAGATTATTTGTGTGTGTGTGTGTGTGGGCAGATACATTGTCTGTTTTTTCTTGTGTTATCTGCAACAAGTCCTCTTACCTAAATCACAACATAGAACATGCAGTTTGCAGTCTCTTTCAAATGACCTTTCCAAAAATTATTATTTTTTTCTTCATATTTTTGACTGTTTTGTGATCTGCAACCGCTGTGGTTAAATGAATAGTTTGACATTTTTGGATTCAAGCCTGTATTGACAAATACCGATGCTATGAAAAAAAGCAATGTGTAGAGTCATATTTTAGTGGAACAGTTTGCCATGTTTTATATCTCAGGAATCTACAACAAGAGGTTTTAATAAGCATTATGAATGTTTATATGAACTGAGATTATTATTTAAGTTTTGCTGTATCTGTGATGTAATTTTATTGCTGGATGCATTGTTAATGTTGTAACCTTAATGTTTGCTATATGAAGTGCAAACATTGTTGACTATTCATAGTTTTCACATGACGTCACACTCCAATGAAAACGCTCCCTTGGAGGGCAAAAAGACGTTTATTTCTGTTGCCTGCCAACCAGTATGCAAGTGATACACTATTACTTTGAGTTTGTTACTTTTTGCGTTGCCTAAATGCTGGATGGTTGTTGTGCGTTCGGATTTACTAATTGAGCAGACAAGCCTGGGCTGTGTTAGGTGAGGGATTCCCCAGAAGGTAAAAGTAAACATTACCGCGGCGGCAGGGACCTGGCGGTTTTTAATGGTAGACATGCGGCAGTGTATGCTGTTACATTATATGGATCAGATATACCCAACACTTGCAGTTCGTGTTCATATCTTTCTTTTTCTTAAGTTGAAAGGTGATCCAAATAAAATTTGACTGCTTTTGCAGTGTCTCTACGGGAGGGTCGTGGTGTGAGCCCCTATGTTGGTCTGTTGTTTTGCCCACCGCGCATGTTATGTGACTGAAAACTATGAATTGTATTTTGAAAATAGACCCCAGGAAGCATAGTTGTTGCCAAATCAACAATAAACAATAAATATTTCTTTCTTGCTGAGAGTTAGATGAAAAGATTGATACCACTTTTATTAAAAAAAATGTTCAATCATCTACCCAGTCCTTCAGCATCTGTGTGATAACAAGACTTTGGGAAGTCAATGTGCCCAGCTGTTGTTTTTCAAGAAGTAGTTACAGCACATGTTGAAGTTCTCTGCACTTGACATTGTTCTTTTTATTTGCTTCACTTAATTCAATTGATGGATAGTGGATTCCTTTTGCATTGAGATTTATTTCCTGCCATCTGCTCGCTTAGTAACAATGTTCTTCTGAGCTTCTTGTCTGTCTTTTTACAAGGGTATGGAAGCTGCATAGCAGTTTAACTTCTCTTTACAGGAATCAAACTAAATTAAATGATTATTACAAATCTTAATTCCTCATAATATAAAAATATACAAAGTGTCGTTTTTACATTACTGTTTGTATTTGGATTAAACACATAAGATAGTCAGCTTTAGAGGTGTTGTATTTTTGAACTTTGGAGAGAGCCAGGTTAGCGGGTCTCCCAGCCTCCAGTCTTTGTTGCTAAGCTAAGCTAAGCTAAGTGCCTCCCAGCTCCTACTTGCAACACACAGAAATACGAGTACCATTTATTTTCTCATCTAACTCCCAGAAGTAAAGAGAAAAGGCTTATTTGCCAAAATGTTCAATTTGCCACTTAGTGTTTGGTTAATTAAAACAATGTACTCCCTGATGGCGGTAACTAAGGGGTTTACAGCACTATAACAGTGTAAAGACTCATTATTTGCAAGGCTCAAAGAGGTCGCTTGTCAGAAAAACACTAATATAAGGCTGTTTCTCAATATTGAGTTCGGACATCTGTATTTGGAAGCTCGGACTTGGCAAGTGTGGCGATGCATGCTCTGTAAAACGGACACACAGTATTTGACTGTACTTGGCTAGATGCGGACTTTTAATTTGGAACAGTGCTTGGGCTTCAACTGATGACGTTTCACAACTCCACAAGCACAACAAATGCAGATGCAAATGTCGACTGAGAAACAGCTTAGGTTTTAAGTGTGAAGGTTAATTCAGGATCTTCTTGACAAACTATTACAACACACACGCTATTCCTGAAGTTTTCGGCCTCACCTGTATGTTACTATGTGACAGAATTACACCTGAGGAAGTTTAAAATGCTGAAGAACCCTGTAAGTTAACCTTGAGTTCAAAATTTTTCTTTACAGTTGTCAGCATTTGTACGAATGGATGCTAATGCGTAATTACTTTGTTCAGCTTCAGTACTCTTTCACTACTTTTTTCACTTTTTCAACTGCGCCTATAACTTTAATTTTGAAGGCTTTAGTTCCAGTGGGGCCAGGATAAATCTCCTTTTCAGAAATAGGAAGCTCACAGTGGCGTCTGCATCTTCAGCCGATTAAAGGAGGCTGCAAACCATGCTTCCTATCAGGAAATATTGATTATTTGTCCTGGCTATGTCTACGGTAGAAAAGAAACAGGACTTAGTGCAACATAAAGTCAATAAAACAGGGTAGTGTGCTAGCTTTAAAGCAAAAACCATCAATGAGGTTGCTGTATGCAAGGTTCTAAATAAAGGTCTAAATAAGGTCTGGTTTTAAAAGATGAATATGAAACAGAAAAAAACGTGTGAACAACTTAAGAACAGATGACGAGGAATTATGTGTATGTGTATGCACATGTAGGAATGTGTGTGAGTGTGTGTTTGTGTGTGTGTGTTTAGCACCTCTGCTCTGCTCTGTGTGTAATAGACAGGCTGCTTCCTATCGCCTCCTCTCAGGGTGAGTATCAGCATAGTTCACAGGAAACTAAACAGCACTGCAGGCGAGCCATTTAACCAGTCTGATAAAGCAGCAATATATCAGAGAGAGAGAGAGAAGACGAAGAGAGAGGAGGAGGATGAGGGGGAAGAGGGAGAGGGACGAAAAGAGGAAGATGAGGAAGGTTAGACGTAGAAGGGATTGGTGAGATAAAGGAAAAGGGATTGAGGGGACAGAGATGAAAGGAAAGAGATAGAGAAGGAAGTAGACAGAGGAGAATAAAAAGTGTCACTAAAATACAACCAATCTCTCGACTCCACAGGACAGTCACTTTCCATTCAAACAATAATTATCTTTTCCATTTGCATCTTGTAGTTTAAGTCTTAAATCTGGTATGAAAACACACGGTTCATTTGTGTCAGACCAAAGATTACATGTTGGCCTGCAGAGATTGCTCGCTGGTCTCAGCTAGCCAATCACATCTTCTGTAGATTATAATAGGCATTGTGACATGTAAAACATTCTCCCCATTCAACTTCTTAGAGAGAGTTACACAGATACGACTGGAGACTCACAAAGGATCACGCCGCTGAAGCCTAGTTAAGGCACAGATGTCGCTGCCGTTGCTTTGCTTTTCACCGCGGGGACAAATTGCTGCCACGCTTGTGTTTGTTTAAGCCATTTCTGCTTTGCAAGATAAAACAGTGGAGGGCGGCAGGGAAATGGGATGGAAGGATTTCTGTCTTATTACAGTAAACTGTCCCACAAAGGCAAACAGCAATAACTGTTTTTTTTGTGGTTTGAAGTTTAACATTCAAGGCTTCGTATTACATGTCCTTTCACACCAACAGCTATGAATGTTAATAAAATATCAACTTATGTGGCAACAATACTTTTGCATTGCAGGACAAAATCAAGAGCAGATAGTGAAATCGGTATGTGGAACGAAGAATTACATTTTTTGTGTTTTGCATGGTGTATTCCTGAGATGACTTTCCTATTACTTGGTTTGCCTAAAATACTTACAGTGTACTTACATTACTCATTAATGTTTTGCGAATACCCTGTTGTCCACTTAATATATTAGGTACAATCCATCTACTCTTTCTATCTAGGACTTTTATCATTGTTAGTTATTGTTTCATCATCCCTTATCACTGATACGATCACTGTTGCTGTAGGTGTGTAACAATTCGTTTACATTTTCAGCTGCCCATTCTTGCCTCAGGTTAATATGACCTATCTGTTGTCATTGTATAGGTAACAGTTGGGAGTGATGCCTGAGGGACTTGTGGCTAATTGCTTATCTGCTAATATGTTAACATTTTACAAATGCTTTAAAATTACTATATCTTATGGATTACAAAAATTACGCTTGTTATCTTATTAGCTTTTTTGCCCTCAAGCTGTGCCCTCTTCATTGTCCGATATTTCTCTAGCAAGGCATTCTCAACTTGGCTGCTGCAATTCTTTATTTCGTTCATATTTCCATAATTATGTGGTTTTCATTTCTGTGTCTGTTTGGATAGCGCCTATGCTAACATCCCATTCCCCCCCCTGAGTATTCAAAACAAACCACTGTTAATCCTGCAAGTAAAATACATTATTTAAAGTCTAGAGCAAGAGCATGAATTTAAAACAGAAACGGCTGAATGAACGGACTATATGCTGAGTCACTGTTGTGGCATAGCACAGTACTGTGGCAGCGTATCTTTTTCAGCCACAAGCACATAGCAAACTATGACAACAATACTATGAGAAATGGCACAACGACTAAACGAGCCTTTGCAGAAAGTGCTGTGCTGCATTGCAAGTACAGCTTTGAAGCTCCTGGAGTCAGAAATATTGAGCACTTTGAGCATTGTAGGTGTTATGCACAAAATGTGTGTGTTTTACAAAGGGATGAAGAGAAATGAGAGAAATGAGAGGCAGGGGAGAGGAAAATGTGGCTGCAGCAACAAAGAAAAGTATTTAGAGTGAGAGGAAAGAAAGCAACAGAGGCAGAATGTAAAGAGAGAGAAACAGTGTCATCTCTGTATCAGTAAATCTGGTCACTTACTTCTCCTCGCCTCCCAATCGATGTACCTGACCTTTGCCGCTGTTTTCCATTACCAGCGGCAGTGACCCTTTCCGACGTTGCTGCTTGCTTTCTCTCCTGATGTACCAATCCCTCTGTCATCTGTCACTCCACACCTCCAGAGTGAGGGATCAGCATCATCCATCTGCCTACAGAGAAAGAGAGAGAGAAAAAAAAGAGACTTTGACTTTTTGATGCTCTTTTGTGAAACATTTCAGATCAAAACGGAGGTTATAAGTGACTGAAAACCTCCTGAAACCACAGTGGCTCCTACACACACACCCACACACCAACAACAACAACGCAACTGAATGCACCATTAATCTTCAGTTCTTTCATCCAACACAAGCACACTGACAGTGAATAAACCCCCTCCACATCATATGGTTTCATCAGATGATACTTAATGATCCCTATTTGTAGCAGCGAGGAAAAACTGGGATAAACGGAAACAATTAACAAAGCATAAAGATGACAAACTGAGTGTGGAATGCATAAATAACAGCTATGGTATCAATTACAGCTGTGTTAAAAAAACAGAACTAAAATTCAGTGTATTTACATTTTAGTAGTTTTTATTGTTAGTGGTGAGTTTTTCCCACCCTGGATTCAAATGTCTTAGCTAAGCATACCTACAACGATTAGTTTTTTTGGCTACACTGTAAATAGATGCAACACTTGCTCTTCTGTTGTATTTCTGACAAAGTGGCTGCTCAGTGAGTATTGGCTGTAGTACTGAGCTGCATCAAACAGGCCTGAAATCTTAAGGATTATAACTTTAAAGACTCTCACGGTTACTCGGGCAATTAATTATAGTTAACAATTAACGATTATTGATTAAACATTGTCTTTTTGCTCACTGTTCTTTCCAGTGAATGTCTTAAAAATCATTAGGAGATGATTATGAAACGATGGACCTGTTAAACAAAGCAACAAAAATAAGAATATGCAAACTGACTTTAATAACACAAGTGCATTTCTTCAGAATAACAATGATACCTCTGTCTAAATCTGATAAAACTTCATATGGAGCCTGTTCTTTGATCAAGTTTGTTTTTAAAGTTACAGAAGATATTATTTTGTACATTATTCTTTAAATCAAATTAAAAAGCAACTAGAGGTTGCATGACTGACAGAAGAAGTTCAGTAATTTGACACAGAACTGGCACTGTTGGTAAGTTTATGTATTTATCTTTGGCAATTCTCAGGCATCTACTGTGTGTTTTTCTTTTTTACCTCACATACCCATAACACGCTGACACAGGGGATTTCAGAGCAATGTTGTTGCAAAATATTCAAATCGTATTAACATTAACAAGCCCTTCAGAAGGTGATACTCGTGTACAGAAAGTGCCCTGGTGTGTCAGACACGATTTGATGAAGGTCTAGCATGAAAATCACACTTTGTGTTCTGGTGGCAAGCGACGCCCACAAGAGCAGGTTTAGAGTATGGATTGCATTGCATTATCACAGGGGTCATTTTCATCAGCGCAGCCACTAAGCCACGAAGCCACCTAATGGACTGAACAGATGGAGTGCCATTACAGGGACAAGAGGATGGACTGGGTGCGGTTTGCGGGGAGAGTTGACAGAGGAAGACATTAAATATTCATTCAGATTCAGAGATAGCAATATTAACAAAAAAAAGACAAATCCATTAATTCCATTTTCTATACTTGCTTAGCCCATGTAAGGACAGGTACACTATAATAAAACATATATATAAAACATATATTTTAAAAATATATTTGTATATTACCCTTCTTAGCTCTGTGCGCTACAGAAATAAGAAAATGGTTTAACAAAAACAAGTAACATTAACTTAAGATCATTTGCAGTAGTAAGACTATATTTTCAGAATCCTAAAATCCTAAACTGTATACAGGTATTTGGAGGCAAACCTTATAGTACTGCATGTGGTTTAATTTGGCAATTTGTGTATTTACAATAGCCTCAAGGACTGGTGGTTGTTGCAAGATAATTTGCAACCTCAGACAGTAAATAGCATCTTTGAACTTTCTTTAAAAAAGCCATCTTACTGTTCAGCTTTCACTCAGATAGCCTTCAGGTAATTTAGTCTCTCCGCACCGCACGAATCAATCAAAAAGGTGTGGAAAAAAGCTTCAAGTTGAATCCAGATGAGAGTAAGGGAGTGGCAGGCATGGAAGGGAAACTAACACAGATTTAATGAGAAGAGGGATTGTGAGTGAGAAACAAAGCGGGCAAATCTTGGAGTTGTAGTGCCATAACTTTTTCATTAGAGCAGGCAGGTAAAGTCAACATAACATTTACTGTGCTCATACTGTGAGAAGATGAGATAGAGAGTGTTTTTTCTTTTGATCAAGAAGCAGGCGAACTGACATGTTTACTTAATCAAACTGAAAGAAAGAAAAAGACATAAAGAGAGAGAAACAGTAAAGTTGGGTAAAAGGCAGCAAGGGCATGGAGCGAAACAAAAGAACTTACTAAATGCAAATTCTGCACCTGAAACTTAATTTGGTGTGATGTAATTCTGTGTCGTTCATTTTGCAGTGATGAATCTACAACAGAATTAAGTCCCTGATAACCAGATTAATGTGTTTTGTGGTGGAATAAATTAATGCACAAAAGAAAAGATCATAACCCATCTCATGTCTGTTGCAAAGAGCAAGTTAGCTTTGCTTAGCACGAAGACTGGAAACAGAGGGAAACACCAAGCCTGGCTTTCTCCAAAGGTAGCGAAATCCTCCTACCAGCACCTGAGACGCTCACTAATTAGCATGTTATATCTTGTTGGTTTAATCAGCAATTTGCAGTGGGGTGGTTGTCACTCTATTTCTTGGCCAGATGCAGTAACTTCCTGGAGTCTCCACTGGTTGTCTGGCAACTTTAATGGGATAAGGAGCTGAGCTAACCAGCTGCTGGCGTTAGCTTCATATTTAGTGTACAGACACGAGCACGTTGTCAAGCTTCTCGTCTAGATGTTTCATGCTTCATGCTTCCTACTTCAACTGCAATGTTGATGTATATTTACCTGCTACATATTCACAGTAGCTTCCCCAACAGTGACATATTGATTTATTAAAAAAAAGATAATAACCACAAATATCCTGGAAGCAGCAATGAAATGTAATGATGCATCGTTATTAGAGTTATTAATCCTGTCGTGTCCTCTTGAATATATTCACACTGAGGTAGATAATGGGAAACGTACTGATTCAAATATCAGAAATTCAGAAACTGTTTCTGCAACAGTTTAATGGAAAAACACAGAGAAGATACAGATAAGTGGAGAGAGTGAAACAGAGACACAAACTGGTAGTAAGAGGGATGTACAGTACCAGAGAGAGAGAGAGTAGAGCAAGAGAGCGGGAGAGAGAGAGAGAGAGAGAGAGAGAGAGAGAGAGAGAGAGAGAGAGAGAGAGAGAGAGAGAGAGAGAGAGAGAGAGA
>JAPMOB010244785.1:0-12159 GCA_029875015.1 Lepomis gibbosus | reverse complement strand
TACAGACAATAAAGGTAATGGTGCTATAGACTGAATGAAAAATGGTACAGATATTTGTAGTAATGTTAGTGATATTAATTTTATCTTTCTTCTTTTCCTTTTCAGATGATGATTCCACAGTTATGGTTACTGGCAAAGCAAAGGACTTGGAAGGCAGGAATTCCAAGATACATCCCCAACTCAGGTGTGCATTTTTAAAATCCGATGCAACTGATGTCTTAATCTAAGCTTTATAAGTGACACTGATTTGCCCAAAGGAGAAGTACAATTACAGCTCATAACATGGCAATTGATTTGTTATTTACACCAGTGGTTTCCAAACTTTTTTGATTGTAAAGTAATTTTTTGTATAAGAATTTTTTTTTCTAATTTCCCATCCTGGTAACTGGTAATTCACACTTTAGATCTATTTTGTGACCCCTTGTCTGAACCCCTGGAATCATTGGTGGAGACCATTTGCAATAAACATTTCCATAGTTTAACCACTGCAACTTTAACGTAACATCCGTGTCTCTATTTTCAGTTTGGAGTTGGATTTGCAGCGCAGCAGGTAAGATCGATCTCAACTATGTTTATCTTATCTCATGTAGGCAAGAAGAAAACATCACATTCACAGTACGTAAAAGCTCAATTTTGCCGTCACTCTCTCTTTCTCCTATCAGCCGATGTGGTTCTTGATTCCATGACCAACCACCCCTGGCTGCTGCTGTCAGACGACCAGCGTATGGTCCAGGAAGGCCTCTCACCATCTGACCTGCCTTCCAACTCCCAGCGCTTCGACAGCTGGCCCTGCGTGCTGGGATGGGAGGGCTACAGCAGCGGCCGCCACTACTGGGAAGTGGACATAGCCAACAACGGATACTGGCGTGTGGGAATTACCACAGCCGACTCCAAGCGTCAAGGCCGGTTCCCCATGACTCCAAAGCACAGATACTGGGCCTTGTGGCGCAGCACGAACCAGTTCCAAGTCTGCACCAAGCCGGAGACATTGCTGCCCATCGACCTCGTGCCTCGACGCCTGGGTATCTACTTAGACTACGAAGAAGGCCAGATCTCATTCTACAACGCAGAAACAAAGTCCCACATCTACACCTTCACTGGAACTTTCAAAGGGAAGCTGTACCCTCTGTTCGCCCCCCTGGATGGTCGTACACTCATTAGAATCATCCCACCACATAAAATCTCAGTAAACTGAGAGATGAATCTTTATTACTTTTATTGGACGCTTGGAAGAATTCACCAAAAATATAGAAAACTAAATTTGCACAAAGATGATTTTTTAAAGGTAGTGTCATCAGTTATATATTGGGAATTCATTGAAAAGCACAAGCTCTGACTTTCACACAAATGAGCCTTCACTAAATGTTACTTTAAATATATTTATCAATTTCTCTTTGAATGGAATTTAAAATCTTTTTAGCCAGTTTAAAACTGGCTTTGAATGGGTAGCCACGTGAACACAGCGCTAAATGATACTGTTAATAGAGAAGGTTAATAGATGTACCTGATTATAGCACAAATTGCAAAAGACTTTTATCAGACCTTGAGAAACACAAACTTTGAAAACTCAACTTTGAGTAAAAACTAAAACATTTACTTAAAGAGGTGGTATTATGCTCATTTTCAGGTTCAAAATCTTATTTAGGGGTTTTACCAGAACAGGTTTACGTGGTTTAATTTTCAAAAAAACATATTTTGGTCGTGCTGCACATTGCTACAACTCCTCTTTTTACCCTGTGTTTAACGCTTCGTTTTAGCTATGGAGTGATACATCTCGCCTCTACATGATCTTTGTTGGGAGTTGCACATGCACAATTCCTTGTTATGGACTATTAGCCAATTAGAACAAGAGAAGGGCAGGTCAGTGAGAAGCTGGTAAACAGCTTCAATTCAGCTGTAGGCTACATGTTGCCACTGGCTTGGCAACAGGGACTGGAGCAAGCGTTTTAGAGTGGTGAGTTATTAATCTGTAACAAATGTATTTTTCATCCATAAGTTCCAAGTTTTAACTGAGCTCTGTCTCTACATCACAGTAACAACTTTATGCCTGGAGGGTAGCTAGTGTTTGGAAGGGAGGGGAGGTTTGTGCTGCAGCCCAGTGTTTTTCCACCGGTGTTATAGAACTAGCCGCTTGGCGAGCGTTATATGACGCGCATTTTGCCTTCATCCCTGTGACGTCACAGGGATGCAAGGGAAGCGGCTGGACTACAAACGAGCTGTTTTCAAGCAGTTCAGAGCACAGTTTTTTGTGGGAGATGGGAACTCTCTTTGGGCTGGACTTTGACTCAATAAAGGAGAGGGAAAAAGCCAAAAAGCACCACCACTTTTTAAAAAGGTTGAGTCTGTCACAAAATAAAGCCAACAGCTGTATACTGTATATATTGAAAAATGTCACTCAGATATCTACAACATTAAGATTTATGTGTAGACATGAAAGTGTGAACACACTCTACATCTACCTACAAGCACGCACTTTATAATGCACCTTCAGATACGTATGTACAAATGTACAAAATAGATATCATGTTGTTTTAGATACAGTACTTGTATTTGGTGTTTTCCCCACAAACAATTCACAATCTGAGAGAAAAATCTTAATTGTTCTCCACATATCAACTGCATTTACATTTGTAAATCTTGTCAATAAAGGTATTTGGACACACATTTCCCTCAATTCTTCCTGCACGTTGTACATGAAGAAATATAAAATGTGTGTGCTGTCTGTCAGGAGTTTCTTTTACAAGCCCAGGGTCCACGCCCACCTCCCCTCAGGTCGGCATAGTCCCTGTGATCAGCATCCCACTCCACCGTCACCCTTCAAAACACACACACACACACACACACACACACACACACACACACACACACACACACACACACACACACCTCATAAGAGACGACACCTCACAACATAGCATTTGAATCCAAATAAAAATTGATGTGTATTCAATATATGAGTGAAATACTTAGAATCTAGAAAGATACAACAGGTAATTTTAGATATAAGTTGTATGTATGTGAATGTTAATGTATATACTGTATGTATTTGTATGTATATGTACTATATTGTTACATTAAAAGCAAACTAAAGTAAAACTTTATATGGTGTGTGTGTTCATTTTCAAGGACATCAAATACAAAATGTGTTTTCTATCAGTATTAACTTGCCTAACTTTAAAAATGATGGTTCTATTAGTCTCTTCCCTATTCTAAAAGAATAGTTCAAAAAGAACAAAGTGTCCAATGATAATTCATATTATTTTTTACTTAATATTTACTCAAGACGATTTGTGCTTACAAATTCAACTAAATCCTAACTAAAACAAGTTTTTCTCGTTTTTCTTATGATTAGTACCAAATTATGCAGTTTGTTCCAAGAAATTTCCAAGAAAAATAGGACTTAAAAAGTAATATGTGAACCTGTTTTAAAATATTATTTGGCTTTTGTGTTTGGCCTTGTTTCTTACACACATCATTTGTTTTTACCAGATCCATCTGTAACACTGAAAATTTCCCATTAGGATAGATGAAATTCTCTCTCTTCATCTTTCTACTTATCTATTAATTAATACAGCCACTGCTTCATGTCTCCTGAGCTACATTTTCCAATCTTTCAATAGATATGATAGTAGTGTCCAGTCATGAATAATAATTTATGACTGGACAAGGAAATGTGCAAGTACCAAAAATGAAGTATTCAAGTCTGGTTGAAGTAGATTCGGTGGAAAGGAGTCAGACAGTAGCTCACCTTTATAATATATGTATTTATTATGAATTACATATAATACAATATATGGCTGTATGCCAGTCCATATGGACTTACGCCATGCTGGATGTCCATCTCGTCACACCACAGCCACTGACCCTCCTGCTTGACGTCTGTCAGTCCCACCCACAGGAAAGGAAAGTGACAGAACGTCCCCATCACACCTTGGATAAATTCCTGAGGAGGAAGCAACATTTAATAGACTTTACATCCATTTTGAGTTTTTACCTCTCATGCAAGTGTGATCTGCTGCTCTTCCTGAGGTTTCGCCCTTTTGTTCAAGTTTTTTTGTTGTTGTATAGTTTGAAAAGCCCTTTAAGGTAAATTTGTCATTTGACGTCAAAGTTCAAAATCAAGTTTATGAAGGTTTTAATTAAAGATCATATAAGGCTTATAGAAAGCTGTGGCTATCTGAGCTGAAAGTTTAAGTTTTTGTTTTAATTACTTTTTTGATGTGTTGGACTTGGTCACATCACATTGCAGGTACAGTAAATCTACATCTCTGATTGAGTCAATGTGAACATTTTACTAACAGAGTAAATTGTTGAATTGAATTGACGAGTACAATTGTCCCAAAAGTAAACCGCAGCCACTGCAGCTGGTTCACATACGCAGGTTTCCACAGTCATGCGATATGGGCCATATATTACATTTTAATATGTTGTAATTATACAAAAGTAAAAATGTGGAAGTGATGCAGCCACCCATATGTTGTATTCATATTATTTTATAATCAATATTTTTTTAAGGAATGAATATGAAATGAGTAGCTTCCGTATCATACTGTTCCAGCAGTATTGGTCCGCCCAATCCCTGATGGCAGCCAGCGTTACAGCCATTAGCCAGCTCCGTTAGCCATGCAGCTAGCGGTCCTATCGGCATAGCTGACTCTACTCTGAGAGGGAGCTTGGAGCAGATCTGGGAGTGCTGGTGGTAACACCCCTAGCACAGGAGCTTTGAACCCCCAGGAGGAGGTCAAGCTCTCAGTCCAGGCAGTCAGCTAGCTAATTGCATCTCTAGCTGCATTTTCTACGGCAGCTGCAGTTAGTCAACTGTCCATCAAAAAATTAACACACTTTCCTTCACAACTGAAAAAGACTTTTTTGCGACTATCAAAACCCTGAAGAGTCGTCCTGAGCAGAGCAGAGAACAGACTGGGCAGGTGGGTGGGCACGTCTCTGTACCTTGTCTCGGTACCTCGTGGGCATGCTGTGACTATCGTCAGCTCAGCAGCAAAGTAGAAAACAACTTTGGAAACAATCTGAAGCATGCGCTTTTTGCTCACAGGCATTACTCTTATGTTGACCTCATCATTTGAATTTTTGGCCACATTAAATATGAACATCTGACATTTATAACATTATGTATATTACAGAAAATAAGGAACAGGTCTGTAGTAGGTCCCCTTTAAAAACTGAAACTGAAAAATAAGTGTCAGTTTTGAATTATTAGAGCATTAGGGTGAGTGTGTTTGACTAACGATAATATAGAAATAAACCAAAAACTGTACGGTATAATATAAAATAAAATCTATCAAATGTATAATTTAATCTTATATTTATCCTTACTAAATAATAACAAACAGAACAGAAAAGAAGTCCCCTGATGAGGATTGTTGTTGCCATAACGACGGCAATACAAGCTGCAAGCTGACACATTGGACAGCATCCTGCATCACTTATTGAGACAATTTTCGAAAGCATGTCACTTTCTTTGGGTTATTATACATTTAAATCCTGTAAATGTGGGGAATCAGTGAAAATGTTAACCACGGATTAATCCACGTATTCATTTTAGAGTATTTTATGATTTTTTTCACCCTTTACCTCATTAAGATAAAACAGTGAAAGTAAACTTGGACTTTGAAACCAGACGAAACTGTAATTGTTGTAACTGCAACATCGGGTGACCAGTTAACCAGTATAATGCTCATCTATAAAGTGTATTTTTAAAGTTCTCTTTGGTTATATAAAATAAGGTCATATAAAAGTGTAGTTTAAAGGAGACGGTCTTTGTAAGTAACCTTCAGGTGTTTCCCTCTCAGCCTCTTCCTCTTGGTTTCTCAAATCCATCTTTGATGCTCTTTGTCGTTTTACTTCAACCGTTCACAAGTTTGTTATTTACACATTTCAGCATTTAACTGGGGGAAAAAAAAACTGTGACCACCCCACCTCTTCCTCATATTACATCAGTTCTCTTCAGCATGGGAGCTCAAAATAGTACGTGTACAAATTTGCAGTAATTATTCATAACAGCTCCACCACCTTGGACCCCGGAGATGTTATATATATGTTATATATATGTGTTATAAAACAGCTTTCACTTCTTTGTTAGTTTATCTGCTGACCTGACCTGCTGCTTATCTATTGTTTATCTGCTCATTATCAGACAAAGCCATCAGGTCAAGCTGATTCTCACTTTTGTCTCGTGGTTCGTTGTTGAGTACATCACTGCATAACTCATAAATGTTCAGGCATATTTATTTGGTTATTTGTTATGCTAAGTACTACTTGTGTAATGCAAATCATTGCTGTATTTTCTTTCAAACTAATTTGGTTGCAGATGTAAGATTTTGATATCGTTGGTCTTTCAGGCCTTTGCATCGCCCAGTCGCCAAAATATTTAATATCTTGTGCACTATGGAAAATATTGTCATATTTACAAGTCCACCTCTTACAAACATCAGTATCAGTGTAACAGTATTGTATCTTCTATTCAATGGAGGCTTTAAATAAGGTCACAGAAACAAGATCTTTTTATTTATTTATTTATCGGACACATGTTTGTATGACCCACTTCCACCAGAAAAAAAGGATTAAAAGTTAAACATGATTCAAACTAAAATTATTAAGGTAAGCTAATTTGACTTCTATCTTGTAAGTTTGTGGACATGTGTTTATTATTTGTTCTCATAATTTACATTTACAAAGAATTTTTATTTACCACACTAACTATTTTATATTTATCCTGACTTTTCTTGGTTGAAATGAGCTGTACAACACCAAACAACATGTTTGTCAATTTAAATTCTGAATACAATACATTTTAAGAATTGTAACGATTTAAAATCAAAAGATAAGCAGTAGGCCGCAACATATAATAGAAGCTTTTAACATTAACACATTTCCAAAAAAAGAACACAAGCTACAAATCATTACTGTAAAGTACCTCCACCAATACTAAGTAAATGAATGAAAAAGAAAACATAAAATTTCTTAGTTTTCACTATTCTGCTTCTCGAGTTGCCAGAAAATCCTGTCCCCCCAGTTGTTGGTGAAATGCTCCTTCAGCTGCAACACAACACATGCAAGCAAATCCTGTTAATGGACATACAGCTTTATACCAACTTTATATTCAAAATATAAAACTGGTCCATTCCTTAACTACGGGATTAGAACAGTCTCACATGTCAAGTTCTGTAACTTGCACACATTAATGTAGAGTGATTTGTATCTGTAAATCTGGATTTGTGGCTCTTAATTTACAACCTGTATCATCATTTGTGATGTACAAATGATTTGTGATATACGATATGCAAGATACAAATCACTCTGTGACAGATCCAGATCTACAGATACAAAGCACAAGCACTTGTACACTGTTTTACAGACACAAGTCATGTGACATTTTCACGAGTCACGATTTGGGGATTTTGTGTGAAACAGCAAAGTAGAAGAGTCTCAAAACAATCAACATAATTTTGTGGTGATTTGCTGAGTCAGTAGTTAGCTCAGTTGGTAGTGTGCAGGACTTGCATCCCAAGGATTGTAGGTTCTATTTCTGTTCTCTGCAAAGTTTTTTATTCTTTTTCTTTAATCAGTCTCTTCAACAAAGTTGTTATGAAGAGATTCAGGGGAATCCAATCACATATTTCCCAACGGCTATTTCAAAGGTTCTGAAATAGCCATCAGGAAATGTGTAGTTAAATTGATTCCCCTGAATGAGAAGCGGATGAATTTCCTCTGCCAGGGAATGATTGGGAAATGAAAAGCCAAAGATGCGCACATTCCAGCACGTGCTTATTTGTGAGCATGTGAATCAGTCAACTTCATCACAACTTTGTTGAAGAGGAATATGAAAATGATTTTTTTAAAAGTTGGCCTGAGTTCATGACACTTGAACTCACAATCTTAAGACCATGAGTCTTGTGCCTTACCAACCGAGATAATCAGTGACACTGAAACCACCTTGAAATTACCATTAAAAAAACGTTCTTGCCAACCCCTGTGTTAAACTACTGTTTTGTTATTTCGAGATCACGAGAAAATGATCCTGTTATCACAGGAAAACGGAGAAAATAAACATATGAATTGATGGCCGCTTAGGGCTTCCATACTAATCCATACCTACCACACATACTGCAAATACTTACTGAACATGTCCAATTTATTTATTTAGTGTATTTCGTAGAATAGAAATATCTTTTGCTTAGCAAGTTTACCTCCCAAACCCTGTGTTTGTTTTTGTCGGTGACACACATACCTGTTGAAAAATCCTTTCCCTTGTGGTGCTGTTATCACAGTGGAGAATTTGTGCTGAAGAGCACAACATAGACAGACTGACTGTCATATTCACTGGAACTGGGGAACAAACAAAGAGAGTGTAAAGAGGAAGCTAGAACAGGTAAACGCACTCTTATTCATGCCGTAAAATCTTTATGTGAAGAAGTAAATAATGTTCACTGTACTAGAAAACAATTCTCCGTTTGTTTTGTTACCTAAGGTACCAGTTATATACACACACACACACTCTATGGATGTCTGAATAACTTCCTTTAATTTATTTGGCATTTTTCCCCTACAAATATTGTCAACATTACTGCTTAAAAAACTTGAATCTTGAACTGAACCTTCTTAATATCTCACAGACACACAACACAGTTTAATAACGTGAACACAGAAATACTGGTCAAAGAATCAGCAGGGAAAATAAGGCCTATTTTAATTTATTAATATGAATTTATTGACATTCACAGATCACATTTTGGTCCATGCTTCCCAGCTGTATACAGTGGTGTGAAAAACTGTTAGCCACCTTCCTGATTTCTTATTTTTTGCACGTTTGTCACACTGAAATGTCTCAGAACAAACAAATCGAAATATTAGACAAAGATAACACAAGTAAATAATGCTGTTTTTAAAAAAAGTTTTTTTTGCACACCATCACACTACCACCACCATACTTTACTGTTGGTATGATGTTCTTTTTCTGAAATGCTGTTACTTTCACGCCTGGTGGAATGGCACACACGCCTTCTAAAAAGTTCAACTTTCGTCTCCTCAGTCCAGAGTATTTTCCCAAAAGTCTTGGGGATCATCAAGAGGTTTTCTGGTGACACTGAGACGAGCTTTTATGTTCTTTTTGCTCAGCAGTGTTTTTTGTCTTGGTACTCTGTCATGCAGGCCATTTTTGCCCACTCTCTTTCTTAAGGTGGAGTCATGAACGATGACCTTAACTGAGGCAAGTGAAGCCTGCAGTTCTTTCGATGTTGTTATGGGACTGTTTGTTTGTTTTTTACCTCTTTTGGTTGGTAGGCCACTTCTGGGAAGGTTCACCACTTGTCCATGTTTTTGCCATTTCTGGATAATGGCTCTCACTGTGAGTCTTTAGAGTCCCAAAGCTTTAGAAATTGCTTTAAAACCTTTTCCAGACTGACAAATCTCAATTACTCTGTTTCAAATTTGTTCCTGAATTTCTCTGGATAGCAGCATGATGTCTAGCTTTTGAGGATATTTTGGTCAACTTCAGTTTGTCAGGTAGGCCGTATTTAAGTGATTTCTTGATTGAGAACAAGCGTGGCAGTAATCAGGCTTGGGTGGGGCTAGAGAAATTGAACAAAGATGTGATAAACCACAGATTTATGTTGTAACAGTGGGGGCAATCACCTTTTCACACAGGGCCATGTAGGTTTGGATTTAATAATAAAAACCTTCATTTAAAAACAGCACTTTGTGTTTACTTGTGTTATCTTTGTCTAATATTTCAATTTGTTTGAAGATCTGAAACATTTCAGTGATAAACATGCACAAAAATAAGAAATCAGGAAGTAGGCAAACACTTTTTCAAACCACAGTATAACATTAAATCTTAGTGATATGATTAATCAATTTACTCAACTTGCATACAGATAAGTGGCAGAAAAATATATTGATTGAAATGGATTAATTAAAAAAAATTTAAGTTGTTAAAATTTACACTTGAGTCTGTGAACTTCCTACATTAGCTGCTGTTTTCTGATGGTGCTGACTGAACCTCTACAGAAAACACTGAACTGTCTCCAGCAGCATAAACTCACTTGTAGTTTACAGATGTAGAGCATCTCCCGGCAGCCTGCAACCATATCTACCTCTACATATTATACATACACAAAAGACTTGTGAGAGAAGTGAAGTATTTTGTTTAGCCCAAATTCAAAAGATAACTATTAAATCCATCTATCAAGGAATTGAAGGGAAATCTGACTAAACAGCATACTGCGTGTGTGATGGTGTATAATATAGAAAGTGAAAATAAATAGAAACGTGGTCATCTTGTTGTATTAGAAAATTACTTGACTTGCCTCAGATAGATCAGTATTAGTGTGTAAATGTCAACTGACTGAGAGAAATGCCAAAGATACAGCATGTTTGAGGTAGTTGTGAAACTGTGATTTAGTTGTCTAATTTTCAAAATGTCTCACTCACTCCATTATCTTGGTCACCTTCCTAAATAACCAAGTTTATTGGATCTCAGATCTGTGTTTCTGTTCAAAATCGGTCGATGTTCAATATTGTTTCAAGCAGGTGCTCTTCTTATAAATGTTTGCTGCATTAAAGGAAGCTCCAAAACCCCATAGATTTAAGAGTTTGCTCCCAAACTGCAACTACTACACAACTTGTGAACACTGTGATTTTGAACTACCTCCTCTCAAAACTCACATGTTGGAGTTTTCTTAAATGGACCAAAGTATTTTTTTTCTTTGTCAGTTTCAAGCGAAACTGGCAGCTGCCTCAAAATAAAAACAGAAACGCTCTAGCAACTTATGGTATTCTTAGAAAAATGTGACAGAAAAGTAAAGGATACACAATTTGTTACTGTTATAGTTACAGTGTGAAAGCATGAAAAACAACCAGCAGGGTCTTTTAAGTCTGAGTGTCTCACCTGTAGAATATGACGAACTTGTTGGGTCACTTAACTTGTTATGGGCCACTGATCTCACTGAAAAGTTGTACTTGGTCCCTGACTTCAAGTTATTAAATGTGTATGTGGTTTTGTCATTCAAAGAATAAGACTCGGTGGAGCCCCAGAAGCTGGAGCTGATTGTGACACTGTAGTTGACTGTTTCTGACTTGAGAGGAGCTTTCCAACTGAAAGTGATGCTTGTAGTGCTGGAAGTGGCGGTGATATCAGTAGGTGGTGACGGAACTGAAATAAAAGTGAAGAGAAAGAAAATGATGATGGTTTCACCGTAAACTATGCAGCACTTATTCCAGTGGTAATTTTTATCTCCCTGATATCAGCCTCACTGTTTACTGTTGCTAATGCTAACAGAACATTTCCTACCGCTTCACACTCAAAGTGTTCAACTGGCGAAACACACAACACATTTTTAAATATTGCTGTACGTAACAGAACAAGAAGCAGCATCACAGTAATGATCGATGATTTGCTCCTGGTATGATGGAAAAAGGCAGATTACTGACAGACCTGATTATCAAAACAACATGAGTTTGTTTGGCTGCACTGTAAACGAACACACCAGCTGCTCTCCTGTTGTATTTCCTTCAAACTAGCCTTTAGGAGCGTCTGCTGTAGTATTAAAACACACTTGCTGTTACCACACGTGTCGCCAAATCAGCCATTTCGGGATTATAATTACACACAATATAACAAACAAGCAGGGAAGACACAAGAGGGGCAAAGTGACTCACGGGTGAACTCTGATTTATTCACTGGTGTGCTGCTGAGATTTCCAGTAAAGCTGTAGACAATCACGGTGTATTCGGCTGCAGCCGTCAGATTCTCAAAGAACCTCTGTCTTTGAGTTTCGTTGCTTGTTTTATTTAGAGTTTGGCCACCCAGCTGGAGCTCAACGATGAACAATGAATAACTACCACCGATAGGAGGGTCCCAGGTGGCATTGAGGGAGACATTTGTTGGGCGCAAATTCAGGTTTGAAATTGGATTAGGAGCTATGTAGGAATCACAAAATCAGATTGATGACATTAAACACAGCAGGACAAACCTTTTCTTCTGTTAATGTGAACTGTACATTTTTCTACCGACAACTAGCAGGCAACTGCTAAAACAAAAAGAATTACCAGTATAGTTGACGGTGGTCACGGTGTCTCCTTCCACAGTGTCATTGACCAGTGCTGTCACACTGAGGGTTATCTTGGTGCCCGGGGGCAGCA
>JAPMOB010244783.1:0-33911 GCA_029875015.1 Lepomis gibbosus | reverse complement strand
GCGTGACCCTGCTTTTATCACTTTCCTTACTGTCAGTTTGGTCCCTTCGAAGGCAATGTTTCTTGCGTTTTAGGTTGTAGAGATAATGATCTTAGTGCTCAGCGAAATAGCTTGTACTTCTGTTATCAAGACCATGTAGAGTTGTTGTGCTGCACAGTTTCCTATGAATCCTCAATGTGATTTGTTTCCAGTTAAAGGGCAGGATGCAGCTTCACAAAGTTCAGTGTTTTTTAAGGAAAGCCTTGCTGGCAATCTAAATGTATTTTTCTACATATGTTGTAATTTTCTGTGTTTTCACAAAGATTTATTCTGTGCTTTTGCCCATTCTTGTTTTGTGCGCCTCATTCTGCGGGTACATAAATGCATGCAAGCTTTCATCCATTAATTTGTGCTTCTACACCTGTACACACTTTTATTGCCTCCTGTCCTCCAATATTCATGCGTCCCTTTAGTCAGGGACAATAGACAGAGAGGAAACACTGCTGATGTTGCACCCCAGGCTTTGAAAGCCCTGATACCTGAAACCACTTAATGCCAGGAGCTGAGTGACAAAGAGGAAGAGTGAGGTAGAGGTGAAGGAGATAGGTGAAGTGAGAGATGAAACGAGAGAGACACACATAAGCAGAGACTGTTTTCAATTTCTATGACTTCAAATTTGCTTCCACTTGAAAAATATTTTTTATATTTTTATAGAAATATAGATAGTTTATAGATTAGATTGTCTGTTTTAGTGAAATTGAGGTTTGTTTTCCCAAAATTAAAGGGTTGTGTTATCTGAAATGCTAGATGAAATGTTCCACATCAACATTACTTACAGTATTAGATGCCTTTTTCATGACCCCGAATGTGTGTGTGTGGAGGTCTCTGGGTTACACTGTTTTTCATACAAAAATTCGAGACACTGATTCCCAGCGTTTATGTTGTGTTTTCCAGAGGAGGAGCTGAGGAAGCTGCGGGAAGAGACCAATGTGGACTCTCTGCGGCAGGAGCTTGAGAGAGAGCGAACCAAGAGGATAGACCTTGAGCAGAAGATGAACGAGGTGCTCAAGTCCAGGTAAGAGAAGGAGACGTGAGAGCAAGTCAAGTGCATGACAATGGCGACAGGAAATGAGGGCTAAATGTGCGAGATGGGAAGTAATAACGAGGGAGCGACAGGAAATGGTGACACTGCACTTTGTAACATTTCAACTCAGCAATGGGTTTATCATAGGTCAGGCTGGATTGTGTGTGTGTGCGTGTGTGTGTGTGTCAGTCTCAGTGCTACGCAAGGTTTCCGTTATAAATAGAGGCCTCAGCAGCCCGGTAGGCGGGGAATTCCATAAGGAGGTGTGTGTTTGTGTTTTAACAGAGATGGAAAGAGTGCAGAAACAAGTCACGCGGTAGTGTACGCCGCCAAGTGCACGCTTTGACACAGTAGCTCTGCTGGTGTTAGGAAAAGCCTGCGTCTCTTGGCACCGAGCGAGCCACCCTTTTAAACCCAGGGTGTATATGCATGGCTCTGTGTGTGTGATCAGATGATGTTTCTGTGGCTGCCAATGGGAAATTCCACTAGTGCTCCACTAGTGCTCTCCAAGTGATTATGAGCACAGAAACACAGCCTCAAGAATGAGACAGGATTTTGTAAGACGTGAAGTAATGTACCATGACCTGGGAGTTGTCTTCCTTAATCCTTTGTCAGCAGGATCCAGCCGGAAAGATGTAGGTGCTTTTTTTTGTGGCTGCAGTCCAAGTGTTCTTGAGCAAGGCAGTAGAGTGTGGTGGCCAAAATCACAAAACCACTCTGGTTTAGCTAGGAAGTGCTTCAATGCAGCTGGCGTACTTTCTTTAAGTCTGGTGGACGGATGAACACCATTCTACCAAAATATTATTCCCTCATTTGGTGTTGTGATGATGGTGTTGGTGAGCGCTGTTTAACATGTTGTCTAACAACCGTCTCCTATAGGTGTTCATTTGGGTTGAGATCTGGTGAGTGCGAAGGCCATAGCGTATGATTCAACCATTTTATACTTTGGCAAACCATTTAGTGACTCATGCTCGTGCTGTGGAAGCATCTGCATTTAGTATGTTTCTCCCCTCATTTTTTCAAGTTTTTTCCTTTTCGTTTGTCACACATAATTGAGAAAAAAAACAGATAATCGATAACGATGACTCACTAGTAGTAGGTGATTTTTTTTTCAGTGCCATCGTTTGTCTTTTTCTTTGTATGAAAGCACAGGCTGTAGTAACACATGGACCAAATTCAACCTTGAGTTATCTGCAGCTTGAAATTTTGGAAGACATCTTAGTTACTGAGTTACTTTTTAACAGTTTTTTTAAAATGCACGGAACGTACTTGCCAGTAATGGTTCATTTTTACAGGTGTCAAAATAGTTTATTAATCATTTCCAGGATGTTTTCTTTGAATGAACATTGTAATTTGGTATTAATTATTAGAAAAATTGAGACAGATTTCAATAGTTATCATCCAATTGATTCATCTGAAGCATAACCTAGAGAGTTTTTAGGTCAGTGTGTAGCAAATTAGCTGAACACTTTAAAAGTTTGTCCACAGATGAGCATCACCGCATCATAAATGAATAATGAATTGATTTGAAATGGAGCGTTTGATTTAAGGAAATTCCTACAATCTCCATAAATTGTTTTAAATGACGTCTTAGTAAGGAAAGATCAACAGTCTTTTAAGTAAGCATTTCATGGCCATAATATATAAATATGACCACCGTTAAAGATGAAAGGACAACAAGCATGCCAAATCTAATAAACTCTTGGAATGCTTTTTCATCTTTTGATTGATTTTTATTTTCTGCATTTACACCTATTCTATCTTTTGCTCCATTTCACACATTTGCATAGAATGAGCTTAAATCAAGTCCTACAGGAGTGTAAATTTTAGGGATGCACCGACTATTCGGCCACTGAAAATAATTGGCTGAAAATAGCAAAAAAAAGCACTTGCTGTGTTTGGCCTAATAAGTCAAAAGGCCGAAAAAAATTTACTGAACAATTACGTTGACATGTCGGCAGTGTGAAAGCTTTTTAAAGTGTCTAAGAAAGATGCAAAAATTGCCATTTGCAGACACTGTTGTGCTGAATTGTCTCCTAGCACATCCACTCCATCTGTGGCTGACTTCTTAGAAAAGGCAACAAACGGTCTGACCTGTCTGAGTGTTTCTGTCAATCGTTTCTAAGAAGGCGATTAAGATAGCTGCACCTAAATTTGGAGTGCACACGTATTCAAGCATTTAGGGTAAATCCACTGAAACGGACTAGTGCGGACAGACTGTGAAGTCTTCATGTTATGCAATATGCATTATTTATCAAACTGGAACGGACTTGATGAATTTAATGCAAAGATACACACGTGACAACTTCAGGTTTCCAAAATAAGGTTTCTACACAGGATGGAAATAAGATAAATTGGATTATATTCACAGAAAGTATAAAACATATAACATATTAAAAGTAAATGGACTTGTAAATTATGCAATGATAAAAAAGGCAAAATAAATGGACAAAATGTGGATGTACTTGTTCGGTATTTGGAAAAAATTTTCAGTATATTCGGTTTTGGCTTCGGACAAAAATTTTCATTTTAGTCCCTAGTAAACTTATTGGGAAAGGTTATAAGTGCTCTCTTAGTCTCAGTGTAGGCTCTCTTTTTTTCACTCTTAGTTTTTGATTGCCCAAGAAATGTTCTGTTTTTGCTGGCACCTGCTGTGAGATTGCAACAGTGACTTTGAGACTGAAATTGAATAAACTTATCGAGACATGCCCCACTGCGGGACTGCAGCTCTGATGAAAGAGAAGTGAGACTTAACACTTGACAGATCTTTTCCTTTTCTCTGTGTATCTCTCTGTCCCTTCAGGCTGGAGGACTCTCCGCCACAGCCTCCCCGGAAACAGCAGTCGCCCTCAAACAATGGAACAGGTAAGACCCTGGAGGTGAAGCACAAGAGTGAGAGAGCTGAGGGTGGGCGCCCACGGAGACTTACAGGAAATGAGCAGGGAAGGAAGACTTTATCGTCTTCCAAATGTGGGAGGAAATCGATAGGACTGTTTGTGTGCGCATGCGTGCAGGGGAGGTGGCGATGTAGGATGTGTGTGCGGTGGAGTGATCGGCAGGAACAGTGCAAGTGATGACAGTGTGTCGGAAGTGTTCATGGGTTGTTCATGCAGCGTGTGTGTTTACAGCAACAGAAAAACATACTGTGGTTTCTGTTGTGCAACTACTGGCATCAAGAGAAAGGAAGAAGGAACAAACTGTATGAATGCATCAAAAACAATTCTACCATGGAGATTCAGTCATTACTACAGATCTGCACTGCTAGTATCAGTGTCATAAGTGTGTGTGTGTGTGTGTGTGTGGTTTTAGAGGGAGAAAGGGAGGGAGAGACATAGTGGCCATGTGGCTAATTTTGGAAAATGGGTTATGATTGTAGATCACTTCATGTAGGGCAGACATGCTTTAACTAGTGTTGGAGGTGTGTGTGTGAGTGTTTTTACAGGGTGGATTAAGAGTGAGTGTGTGTTTGTGTGGATTTAAGGTCAGAGAGAAAGGGAGTGTAATCTGTTAGGTAAAGGAGAGAGGATGAACAGAGTTATTTGGGCTGATGGGACTGTGGTAACTGTAAACTACAAATTAAGAAGGCTTCTGAACAGAATGTCATCATCCGCACAGAAATACTTGATGATAAATCTGCAGCAGAAAAAACTGCCCCGCTAGATCTTTCATTTTGCTGTAATTACAAAGTCAGATTTCACTGAGAGGTTCATTAAAAACAAAAATTCACAGGCCACTTTTTTCAGCTTCACATTCACAGTCATTTCCAGTCACCAAGGGTAGCTGCTCAGTACAACCACAGTCAATTAGTGTCAGTTTGTGCATACTTACCAGTTACACCACAGCAGCTGAGGGTAGTGTTCGTTGCCCAGGGGCATTAGTAATTGACCGTTTGCTAAGCTCCACTCCCCCTTAACCTGTCAAGCTTTCCGTCCTCACACAGCACACATGGAGGGTGTGAACCAGTGACATTTTGGTCGAAAATGAATTGTATCAAATGATAGGCTCACTCTTCTACTGCCAAAAGAGCACATATACATTTGTAACCAATACAGAGTAATTAGTTAAAAACCAAAAGACCAATATTATTTTAAATATATAAAATTACAATTAAAAATATAAATATGTTTTCAAGAAATGTTCATTAAATATATTGTCATCCAAATTTTTGCACATTTTAATATTAAATATTGAATATAATAAACAAAGTCAGGACAAAGTATGGTTTTGGTTCTCTCCTGTAAAGTCTTCTCATCACGCGATAATGCAGTTCACAATGAGAACAGATTTACTACTTGAAATTCATTCATTATTGAAGTTTTATTTATTTATTTATTTATTTAGACCAAAGTCAGACAAAAACAGACTTTCTGACTGAATACTCACTCTCCCTCTGAAAGAGAAAGATCAGTTCATAAAGGAAACGTTTCCTATTAAGTTTTCCTTCCCAGGATTGGGGGTAGCCCAATGTGTGGGTCTCAGAACAAACCATGTTGTTTTAGATCACATCATATCATCACATAGCCATATTTTTATGTTTATTGTTGGTGAAGGCATTTAAAACATGTGCACCTATAACTTGTAACAACAGATGGGAAATTAGTTCAATTGGGTGAATTTACGAATCCTAATCTAAGGGCTTGTTTACACACCTTTCTGTTCTCTTTAGCAGAAAAACAGCAGAAGGAGGTCTGGAGTTCGCGGCTGCAAAAGTGGGTATACGAGCGCTTCGGGGTTTACATCGAAGACTTCCGCTTCCAGCCGGAGGAAAGCACCGTGGAAGCCGAGGAACCACTAAGTGCTAAAAGGTGGGTGAGACCTCTTCTGGAATAGAACATGAAGTGTCTGTCCTCAGTATTGATTCTGCAGTTATTGAAGGAGATGTGGAGTCAGACAGCTAGACGGCAACTGGGGAGTACTAAAGGTGTTCAGCTGTCATTCTTTTTTGCCACAGTTGCCCAGAATTGGTACTTTTCTTGCTTTTATTTTATTAAAATCATTTTTTAGATCTTAAAGATCTTAATTTTTTAGACTGCACTCGTACACAAAATAATCATATACTATTGTACTGTGTGTACCTTTGACATGTGCTACCAATGCACCTTTGCTGACTTCCTGTATCAAGTGTTCAATAGCAGTATGTTGGTTGCTGGATGAGATGTATTCACATCAGGCTTTAAGGAAGCTCTTTTCTCACTTAGTTTCTCATTTCTCTCCACCTTTGTGAAAGCGAGTGAGTCATGCCAGGCTGACGAAGGCCAAAGTGTCCCCACCTCCTCTCGCACATAAAGCAGCTATTTTTTTTTCTTGCTGTTATACGTGAGCATCTGCGTAATGTTCTGACCTTCCTTTTTTGTGTTTTTCATCCAGGTTAACAGAAAATATGAGGCGACTCAGTGAGTACTTAAAACACACACTCACCATTAAAATTCTAGCTATCAGTACAACATTTTTGTAAGAATTGTTTTTGTAGCCACTACAAATTGCTGTAGCATTACAAAAATGACTCTGTATATTGTATATTGTACTGCTGTGTCTCTTGCTTCTGATCAGGATTTTTCATCAAACACTTTTGAAATTGAATGTGACCACTGATTATTAGGGCTGTGCGATATGACCAAAATCACATATCCCAATATAGTAAGTTATGTAAATTCAATAAAATATCATGAATTACTGTTGGAATTTCCAAGCTTGCTAACCCGATACATTACTTTAGGTTAGCAAGCTGTAGCTACTTGCTGCAAAGCTAACATGAAAGGACAAGACGGTCCCAGAGATGGCACACCAGCTACTCACAACACCCTGGCTACTATTTATAGTTTTCAGTCACGTGACATGCGCGGTGACCTGAAGGGCAAAACAACAGACCAGCACTGCGACTCCCCCGTAGAGACACTACAAAAGCAGTCTTATTTTATTTGGATCACCTTTCAACTTAAGAAAAAGAAAGATATGAACACAAATTGCAAGTATTGGGCATATCTGGTCGATATAACGTTACATCCGCTGCCGCATTTCTACCGTTTAAAACAGCCAGGCCCCTGCCACCGCTCGACTGCGGTAATGTTTACTTTTACCTTCTGGGGAATCCCTCACCTAACACAACCCAGGCTGGTCTCCTCCTCGATTAGTAAATCCGAAAGCACAACAGCCATCCAGCATTTTGGCAAAGCAAAAGTAACAAACTCAAAGTAACAGTGTATCACTTAGCATTTTGGTTGGCAGGCAGCGGAAAATAAAGTCTTTTTTGCCTTCTAAGGGAGCGTTGTCATTAGAATGTGACGTCACGTCAAAACTATGAATAGCTATCATCACAACAACAGCATGTCTTGGTGAACTAGAAAGTAAGCTCAATGTCAATGAGCAAGTCATTTACCGTTACCTGACACAAATCATGGCTGGAACTGCTGGAATATTGGCTCATAAATACAACAGACTCAGCTGCTCTTTTAGATATGTGCTCCTTGTTTTTGCTTGCATGCGTGGAAAGTGTATCTTGCTGGTGAGGGATTAAGCAAATAATTAAGTAACAACCAACCGTTGTCTTTGAAGTATTTATTAATAAAAGAGAATAAACGGAGAAGTAGTAAAACACATAAACAGCTGGTCCAGAGACCTGCCGTCCAGAGCAGTGTTTTAAGGAACAGAGATCCTCTCCTAGGGGTGAAGAGGAACAACAAGAAGGGGGAACATGAAAACAATCACACAGCTCTGACCTAAACCCTAGTAAATGAGGACAGACCTATAAATGTTTTTTCAAGTAAGAAATCCAGTACACAAAACTTCCAGTGCTTTAAAATCAGTGTAGGAGGAAAATAGTCAGAAACTGACACAGTGCCATTATGTATTTGTCCTAAACTGCACTGAATATGTTCCTCTATCCTTGTTTTTTTAGAGCGAGGAGCCAGACCTGTCACCAACTTCTTAAGGAACCTCTCCGCCTTATCTAATTGGCACTCTGTCTACACCTCAGCTATTGCCTTCATTGTGAGTATGCACTTTTTTAATTCATAAAATCAACACTGTTAAGTTAGCAGTCTCTAGGAAATTGTACAGTACAACCAGATTTGACAGAAAATATTACTTCTGAGTTACACCAAGCTATGTTATGCTTCTAAGCTTTAACAGACACAAAAGTAAGATCTGTAAGTTGACTGATGAACCCATTTGGTTGTACATGACAGCGGAAGTGAACAAAGTCATTTTGACTCTACAGTGACATATTGCAGTGGTTCTGATCTTAATGTCCACAGTCAGTGATTTATGCTAAATCATCTTCAACCCATTGATTGTGCCTAAACATGCCAAGGCCATCTCACTGTCTAGAAATGGTCTCTCTCTTCTGTTGACAGGTGACTTTAATACCATCTTTCACAGGCATAATATCACCTGAAATTAAATCATCAGTAAAGGGAATCTTTATGTTTTCTTTTACGCCTTGTCATCAATTTGCCTTCCTCTCATACAAAAAGAGTATTGGTCTGTCAAATAAAGATAACTGTTATAAAAGTGACAGCTAAAGAAATACTTGTTCTAAAACATTTTTTTAAATAGGAGTTTTCTGTCTGGGTATCAGCTGTTTGTTTCTGAAAATTGTTCTGCATTGTGGGCTGAAAGAATTCACATTTTTTAATCAGTCTGACCTGTCCTGTAAAGTACTGAATTGAATGTGTAGTCCTGCGAAATGTTACTCTGTAAACTGTGATCACCTCTGAAAAAACGATCAATAAGCCAAATGTGGAACTGTGCTGTGCGGTTTCTTTTTACCTGCAGATCTACATGAATGCTGCTTGGCATGGCTGGGCCATTCCCATGTTACTCTTCCTGGCTATCCTGCGCTTGTCGTTAAATTACCTCATCGCCAGGTATAAACAGTTCTCATCAGTGGTTAGTCGGCTATTGGAGAAGCATCCATTGTGATTGTTTTTACTATATTGTCATTATACTGCTGATGTTGCTAATTTTAATATATGTATTTTTTCATCTCTAGGTTTACTGTGTGCTTTGTGCAGTAAAACTATTTATATACAGTCTATGAGTAAAACCCTATAAAACTTAACCACTGAGGCCACAGCTGTGCTAGTGGTGAACAGATGTACATGGTGCACCTTTTTATCTCTGTGCGAGCCACATAAAAACACAAATCTACAACAGCAAATGTGTGTTGATGATAATGGGCAGATTTTTAATACATGACAAGCAATATAATAAATTATAGCCAACAAAGTGAACTCCTGTCTGTGCTCACAGCTGCAAACAGCCAAATATAAATGAAGTTATATAAACATAAAGAAATGAATTTAAACTGGGGCATTTTGGTGATCATTATACAATGAGGTCACATTAGTATTTGTCAGACATCTGTTTGGACTTGGACTATCAAACTGGGACACCTGGTGACCTTAAAAGTATGAATTTTGTAAAGATGTTGGAGACACAAGCTTTAGAGTTTGAATAATAGTTTAGTGGCCTAATTTCATCCAAACAAAACACCTCATTAAAATGTACACTATTCACATCTTCTTCCTATTTTCTAGAGGTTGGAGGATCCAGTGGAGCATTGTGCCTGAGGTCTCTGAACCCATGGTGAGACACCTTCCCACTTCCTGTTTAACTGCTTCCTGTTTGTGTGTGTCAGGAGGAAAACATATAGTCCTGTTAACCTTTGTCTTTGTTTCACGCAGGAGCCTCCAAAGGAAGACTTGACGGTATCTGAGAAGTTCCAGCTTGTACTTGACGTTGCACAAAAAGCCCAGGTACGACACAGTACAGTCCGACATGTTACCAGTCATGTTATTAGTGGACACAGATAATGAAATGGTACTGGTTCTTACATTGCTTTACCTCTCCTTACAGAACCTCTTCGGTAAGATGGCGGATGTTTTGGAGAAGATAAAGAAGTAAGTTTAAAAATATGTATCTTGTGTTATGGGGTCGAGTATGCAAATAGTATATAATAATGCTTAAATAAAGGCCTGTTGACTTATCTTTTATTTCCTTTCTCCCTTGTCTATTTGTGTTTGTGTGCATTTATCTGTCAGTCTGTTCATGTGGGTGCAGCCGGAGAGTACCCGGAAACTTTACATCTGCCTGTGGGTGGCTTTCATCACCTCCTGCGTCCTGCCATATAAACTAATGGGCTTTATGATGGGTGAGAGGCATACACACACACACAAAGCTTCTTTATCTTTGTGACATAATGTACATAGTCCATTGGGCCTTGAAAGAGTACTTATATTTAATCCAGTGCACACAAACAAATGCATTCATACATGCAGTGTAACTGTTCTCCCTCTCCCTGTGAGGGGCAGCTGCAGGCTAGTGGCATCTGATTAGTTGCTGCTATTTCTTGTAAATAAAGTGTCAGCAAGGTGCTGTGGGCTCATACATCCTTGGAAGACGCTTGGAGCTAAAATAATTGTTTACACAGTGTCTACATTAAATTATGTTCTGTAACCAAACTTGCAGGTAGGCACTTCCAGGATTAAGTGTGATTTTTAGCCATGTTAGCAGCACAGCGCTGTTAATGGCAATGTTGGTCTGTCAGTGACTAGGTCCCTTTGGTCTAGACTGGAAATATCTCCAGAACTATTGGATGGATTGCAAAGAAATATTTTACAGGCATTCGTGTTGCAGAGGGGAGGAATCCTAATCACTTTGGGGATCATGTGACTTTCCTTGTTGATTTCCTTATTCTGCGTTTGCCTTCTTCCTTCCTTGGCCTCTCTCCTCCTCCAGGCCTGTACGCCGGTATCAAGTTCTTCATCATAGACTTCCTGTTTAAGAGCTGTCCAAAGCTGCGGGACAAGTACGACACACCCTACATCGTGTGGAACAGCCTTCCCACAGACCCTCAGCTCAAAGAGAGGACCAATGCCACTGTGTCCCGGCGGGTAAGGGGGGCATAAAATGCACATCTGTGCCAGCTCTATGCTGTCTCTCCTCCTTCTTTCTTTCTTAAACTAACTCTTAAATGACTTGCACATAAACAAACACATATAGAACAGACCATTCAACACAGCTTAGTCTGAAACCTGTCTTGAGAAAACGTGTTCAAAATGTATGAGGATTATTTCTGCTAAGTCTTTATTTAAGCCATCCCTGCTGCTAACCTGAAAAGCTCAAGTGTATACCTATAGAGGCTTTGCAGTTGTGTCACAAATCTTTTAGCAGCCACTGCATTGTTACATTACAGAAGCTTTGTATACAGAAAAACCAACTAGTTTTGTGAATTGAAGTTATTGTCACATAATTAGCCAATTAACTAGTTTAGCAAGGCAGCTAATCCTAATAACATGTTAAAAATGCCAAGGAATGTGTTCATGTCCATTCAGGGTAGAAAGTCAGGTCAAATAGCATCATTCATTTCTGTAAAGACCAAAGAACATTGACACATTTATTTTAGGAGACAGAGTTCGAGACCATCCTTTAACTGTAGGTCATGCTGAATCTTTCATGTTGGCAAGAATCCAGCTACTGAAGTGTCAGTCTACCTCCCACCACTGACCCCCCTGTGGTCAGCAAAGAGAGGAAAGAGATCAGTAAAGTATCGAAATATCATCACTCCTGTCAATAATACATTACAGCGCAGCCACTCACTGTCATGACCTGCCCTCTCTGTGAGGACACCACAAAGTGTACTGTATGTATCTCTCTCTTGTGCAGGATGATGAGTGTGCGAGCATGTGTGTGCGTGCCTTTGCTGTGGCATCAGTCACAGGTGTACTCTGTCGTTTCTCTCTCTCAGCTCTCTGGCACTGAGAAGGTAGGGACTCTGGTGTGTCTCCCTTTGGTTCCTCTACTGCGCCTGGGTGTGCCGCTAGCTCACCTGAAAGCGTGTGTGTATGTGTATGTGTGAGAGAGCGTGTGCGGCGATGTGTGAGACACCTTCGGGACTGGCCTGGTCACTGTTTGTACAGAATGGATAAAAATGTCACAATAACCTATAGTCTTAAATTCCATAATGGATGTTTTAAATAATCATCATGTATTTTTTTTAACATTACATTGATTTATTTCATCCATATTTACCCGGATTGTTGACATTTTTAATCCACTGACATAGATGCTCTGTGAGAAGTAGTGTTTACTGAATAGTTAAAGTGCACATAGAGTAGCCCCCTGACCACTGTAATTTCATATTAGCTAATTAAACCCTTCCCATTCTCCATTACATTTAGTAATTAAATGTAAAAATGTTATTGCTGTTAGCTTTTTTTTAAATGTCAGTTAATTGCCTTTAACCAGATTACTCTAACCGATGAGGTGAAATCACTTATTCTTTGTTTTAAACTAAATTTACATTTTTAAAGAGTCAATGTTTTACTATTACTAATTCATTATCAATTATTCTTCATAGTATCATTATAATTNNNNCATTATAATTACGTATTTTAATTGAATTAATGTATTATTATTTTAATTGATTTATTATTAATAACTATTATTAATTGTTTTAATTCCTCAATTCTCATGGCACTAGCTTGATAAATAGGAGCAGCTAAATTGAGCAGTCGACTTAACTTGCGATATCACTTATTTTATTTACCACATTTCTGTGCGGTATAGCATTAATGCTGCTAAATTCAAAATGACTCACAATATACACTCTCTTGAAGAGTATAATTCAACTGTTTCCTACCATCTAATGTTAGAAAAGGCAAACAAAAATTGTAATAAATTGTAATTTGTAATCTTAATACATAAGAATCGTAATACATAGTGAATCGGCACCCAAGTATCGTGATAGAATCGAATCTGGAGATAAGCATATTGTCCCAGCTAAAGTTACTGAAACACTTATCTAGACAGGACTGAACAATAAAAGGGCCCCTCACACATTAACATTTAATTACTTACCTTTTAAGTCTAATTATATTTTCCCCACAAACTAACTACTATGTTTTGCTTATAAACTGTTGCGGTGTATGTTGAGTGAATGATGGCCTCACTCTCTGCTTTGCACGTCACACCTGCAAAGCCTGCTGCAAAGAAGATGCACATGCAGAGAAGCACATAATGCAATAAAGAATGTTTTAATTTTGGCCACTTTTCTCAATAGTTCTGGCAACATGCAGTCCTATTGGATGGTACCAGGTTATGTGTAGATATACTTGATTTTAAATATTTCTCCCTGTCCTTCCTCCATTCCCTCATCATCCTGTCTGATTTCCCTCCTGAATGACTTCATCCTCTCCCACATGCCCTTTTTTGTGTCCTTCATGTTGATTTTTCTTTGACTTCCGTCTTCCTGTCATCCTGTCTCGTTTTTCTTCTCTCGTCTCTTTCTCCCCCCCCCCCCCCTACTTTCCTGCCTCTTCCTCCCCGTCCGTCCTCTCTACAGGTTCAGCCGGTGGTGTCTCGGGGCAGCCTCGCCACCGTCCCATGTGGGGTTAGCAGAGAGGAGGAGACAGGTCGCTCCCACAGCACCAAGAAGGGAGCCTTTCACGAGATCTTCAACCTGCAGGAGTCAGAGCGCCCTCTGGCGGGTGAGGAGACTTACTGCAGCGTTAAAAACACACATCATGTACCTTAAGAGTTATTCATTTTGGTTTTAAACCAGGTGTACAAAATTTTAGTTTTGACCCGGACTTTTTATCACTATCACAAAGGATGTTCTCAAGGTTCTCTGTCCTGTGTGTTTTCAGTGTGTGAGAACGGCTGGAGGTGCTGCCTCATTAACAGAGACAGGAAGATGCCCACAGACTACATCAGGAACGGAGTGCTCTACGTCACAGAGAAGTAAGTGGGACATCTTCTCTCAGGAGAGCATCTTTTAGCATTAAATCTCTGACTGCATTAGAGAAAGAGAAGTTACTCTTGAGGGTGGAGCGGAGAAGCAGGGAATAATTTAAACCACTGGGTTTGTGGTATTAAGTACCTGAAAATGTTCTCCCTCCATGTCTCTGTGTCAGTTAACAGTGGATCAAGTAGGACAGCCCTCCTCCTGAGAACATCTCTGATCTTTAAATCTCTTCATCTCTTTGGATATATAACTGACAAGAAGTCCATTCAGTTTGTCGTCTGTTGTGCTTGCCTGGATGTTTTTTTTTCATGACCCCTTTCAGCAAGCTGTTTACTCTTTCTTTCTCTTTTCTGTCAGTTACCTGTGCTTTGAGAGCTCCAGCTCCAGATCCAGCTCCTCTAAAAAGAATAAAGTTATCAAGCTGGTGGACATCACTGACATACAAAAGGTAATCAGAAGGAGAAAAGGAAGTGTTAGAGAAACATGTTGTTGTCCGTTATGTAGGAATTACAAATGTGTATGTGATTTGGCATTAGGTTATAGACCAGCAGATTTTTTGTATGTGCAATCAAAAATAAAAACAACTCTTGTTTTTCTGAACCCCTCCAGTACAAAGTGCTGTCAGTCCTACCAGGAAGTGGGATGGGCATCTCTATAGCCACTCCTTCCACTCAGAAGGTACAGTTTTTTACCCGTTTTGATTCATATTGTGGGTTTTGGATTTGAATGAATTCTTAAAGCATCATCTTTACTTTAGTGATCCCCTCTAGACATAGTTTTTCCAATTACCTAGTTAGATATTCTGAATATTACTATTTTTATCTACTCCTCTCTCATTGGAAAATCAAGAACAATCTGACCTGCATATTCACTTACTGGAAAATTATGAACTGCTGTTTTCTTCAATGGGTATTCATTTGTGAGCACAGGTTAGTTCATTATTTACTTGTAGGATAATGGTGATTAAACACTGGTTTCCAGATAAAAAAACATTAGCAGTCTCTAGATTTATAGCTAAAATAGTACATGAGATGATCATTTCAGTCAGGACAACTTTCATCAAAGAAACTGATACATACTCTGCATTAAGCTATGTGTGGCGTGCGGCTCTGGTCTGGGATCTCAACGTGGAAAGCCATGACACTCGAGAGAGCACACCTCTCTGCCCTTCCACGTGCCTAGGGTAACAAGCTTCTGTCAGAGGAAGCAGCAAGGGTAGGCAGATTTAAGCAGCTTAAATACGGCGCCTTGTATGGAATTTGCTAGTGAAGAGAGGAATCGGCTGATGTGCTGGGATTGTGAGCTGAGCTTGAACTCTGTTGGTAACTTGGTTAACATGTTTTCCCACATCAAGCAATCTTCTCATATTTCACAACCATGGTAATGTGTGTACTTTATTTTTATGGTACTTTGGGAGATAAGATATTCCTCACTGCCATAGTGAAGTGTAGATATTTATGACCAAGCTTTTCTCTTTCCTCTAGCCATTGGTCTTTGGTGCCATGATCCACCGAGATGAGGCTTTCGAGGCCATCTTCACCCAGTACATGAAGATCATGACCACCACCAAACCACCGGCGAGCGCAGAGCTCTAGACAGCCTGCATCCATGCGACAGATCTCCACACTGGTGGATCAGAGAGCTTCGTCAGATTCAACTGGACTGGAAGATCATTTTAAAAAACCCACCACTTTCCTCCTCCTTGTGATGGGCATCAGCTTCCTCATCGACTGTCATCGGCCAGCTTTGATTGGTGGATTTTCCCTTTAGGCAACCAGGGAGGGGATACGTGGGTGTGTGGGCTACATGTTTGTGTATTCGGGATTTAGTTACATCGCACACTTTCTGTGGGTGTCGGATAACGAACAAAATCCGCTAACTAGTTCTAGGAGGAGTGAGGATTGCCGTGGTTTTTATCAATCAGCTGAAGGCTGGCGACGGGGCTGGTTCTCCTCTCCCACCTGACTGACCAACTGGCTGACTGGTTTCCTGACTTACTTGTTTCTGTGTTTGCATGTGTGAGTGGATGTGTGGGCAGAAATGATATGCTCCTAAATTGCTTTAAAGTGACTTCTTGTTCTTAATCAGAAAACCACCAGAAGATAAACAAGAGGTTCTTTTAACTGCCAGACATCTGTAGGAACAAAGTTTTAGTTTAATAAATCTGTGCTAAAGGAACCACTGATGTTGAATATTTAGATATTTAACTGGCTGATTGGTGCCTCTTAGCATAGCCCAACAAAATGATAGGAGCTGTGTGAGTGATCAGTGATTTTTTATTAGCTGTGAAAATGTCAGATCACCATTTGACTGACTCAGAGCCTTTCTGTTAGTTTACATTGCTGCTGTCTAAATGATAATGTCTTGATTTTTCCCCCCTCCTCTTCTTTCTAGACACATTTCAGCAGCGACCGTGTGTTTTAGTGGTCTTTGTCGATCTAACAAACAGAAAATGTACGCTGCGTTCAGCATCCGCTTCGGTGTTTGTAAGTGTGTGTATGTGAACTGTGTAGTGACGTGTTGTTTTTGGTTTTTTTGGTTTTCAAAAATGCCTTTCTTTTGGGAAAAATGTCTACTTTTTTTCCTCGTCTTTGTACAGCCTTTGGAATGAGTCACTGGCGGTCCTGGAGCGGCTGATTGTGTCCGAGACGAGAGCACAACCACTGTTAGATGGTTCAAACACTGACTGCCATTTAGAGCCGTGTCACAGAGGAGAACATAGCCTCCCGTGTCTAAGCTTCTCCTTTCAAGGCACAATCTGTACATATATAGAGATTTCCTTTTTATTTCTCCCGCCATCAATGGTATTCTCCCTGCACTTTATTAGAATGTTAACTGGAATTCCTGACATTCACATTGCAGTGAATAGACTTTAAACGTTCACTCACTTCTTCTGGAATCCATGGTCAGTATTTGCAAATAGTTACCAGATATCTCCTGTGGTATTTCTCATTTGTCTGACTGCTTCAGCCAGCACAGGTCATAACATGCTGGTCTCAGTGCAGTGCAAAGGCGACCTGAGCACATTGTATTAATCCCAGATCGATGTCTGCCGCAGCCAGCCAGACAACCTTCAAACTGACCATAAAAGAAGAAGGTACTTTAACTTGAAAATGAAACCGCTGATAGATTACTTGTGGTATTTCAGTCTTTGAATTAGAAATCTAAACCTGATAGTCCAAGACCAGTGCAGGAAAATCCATTACAAGTCGTCTCCTTATAGGGTAAAATGAGGTTATATAAGCAGTAATATAAATTCTGGATTTATTAGTCAATGTTTTTAAGTCAGAAAACCACGATTTGAGCTATAAAGACATGCCTAATTAGTTCCTTTTGTTTGCTTGCTTATTGTTTTTCTTCTCTGTAAAGCCACAGTGAGTAGAGACTGCCATCCAGGTCCTCTTCCACTTGTTCCAGATCATCTAAATGTAGGCTTTTTTTAGAAAGTAGTCTCTGAAGTATATGGATGAAGGTCTAGACTGAAAAAAATATTTCAACGTCACTTTATTTTAAGACACCACTCGCAAGAGTAAAGCTGGTCTTTACGCTTGCAGAATGGTTTGATATGTAGAAATATAATGCCAAACTACACCAGACACTTGACTGTGTTTTGGGACAAGAATGGAGACAGAATACGGGACTGGAGGTCATGATTTCGCTTTGGAGTTTAGTACGAGATACAGTGGAGTAGCTAATCCACACTCCCATCTCCTATTTACTGTACACCCAGCAGCACAAGCTTTATTTTCCTTGTAAATCTTACAAAACACTGTCAAAAGGGAGGCCTTGACGCTTGATTATTAACTTTTATTCTGATAATCTGTACTCACTGGACACTTCTTTTTAGTTTAACTGTCCTTAATCACTCTTGTGGCACTTTTCTTTTAAGATAAACCAGAGGGTTTGTTCTTTTCTGTTTTTTCAGATGTGCCCTCAGATCTAAAAATGTCAAGGTTTCTCTTAAAGTCTATACAAGTCCTCTTATCATCCCAGTTTGAATCAACTGAGCTGGATATGAAATTGCTAGAGAAGCAATGGACCAGTTCAAAAAATCATTGTTATTATTATTATTGTTATTATTAGTTCAAACAAATTAAGAATGGATATTTTTCTTTGACATCCATTTGTATGATTTGGCCTGTTATTAATAGGCTGCCTTCCCAGACATGGATTTTCTATTTTTGTTTAGGAATAAATTGGATCCATGAACGGGGGAAACCTGTTTGATATTAGAGCAGGTGAAATCAGTAAAGAAATTGATGCTGTCTCACTGTGTGATTGGATGGCTCGTCGTAGTCTTAAAGCTTTTACCTGAAGCCTTGTGTAATCTGTTGACTCTGAAAATCAGCTCTCGGCTGCTCTCAGATAAAGCACAGAATGTATCACGTTCTAAATGTCTGATTCATTTTTTTTTTCTTTTGCCAAATCTTTAATTTTCTGTCTGCCATATTCTGCCTACGCTCATGTTTACAGAAGGTTGTGAAAATTAATTTGTTGGATTTTTTTTCTTTGTTTTTTTTTCTTAACCCAGTTTGAATTCCTTTGACTGGAGTTATGAAGACTGGACTGCTGTTCTTGAATTCATGTCTCAGCTCTCATCGGCTCTTCACCTCTCACATGACTATTTCTGCTCACCTTTAACCAACAGCAAACTCCAATCATAGTGAGAAGAGCAGTATTTCAAACCTCATGCAGCATGTAAATTGTCATATCCAACATCACAGTACTAGGTTACAGTGTAGTGTAATTTGCAGTAAAACACAGGCTTCACGCAGAGCAGAGATGGTCATGGTGGACTGAAATGGCAACATCATTGTTTTTGACATTTAGTTTGTCCGTTGTGATTTGATGCACTTTTTAAGGGGTGTGGAAAAGGCAGAAATAAACAAAAGTTTCATTCGCATTATTTTCTTAAATGAAATAAAATGTGTTAGGCACTTTAGATAAATCTTAAAGGAATAGTTTGATAGTATTGCCATTTGCTGAGAATTAGATAAGAAGTTCGATACCACACGTGTGTACGCTAAATGTGACGCTAACGCCATCAGCCACTTATCCACAGATTTGGTTACCTTCGGACAGGCCAGCTATTACCCCATTTGTAGTCTTTTATTTGCTGGCAGCTATTTACCATAGAGGCGGAAGTTATGAATCACTTAGCAGATTTCTAAGATTTCCTGTCACAGTCTAGATCATTCACTTTTTTCCTAAGCTAAAGCAATAGCATCACCATTTAAATGTGCTTGAACACATGCACAGAAGTCTTCACTACAGCACTTGCTATTAGAAATTGGTTGGTAGAAATCATGGTTTATAAGTTAAGAACAATTACTATGTGAGCATCAACTCCTATACTTTTGTCACAGTAACTTGGTTTCAGCCATATTGATAATAGCTGTAATTGCTGCCGACTAAAAACCTCTTTGTCCTGCTGTAACAGACCGCCGGCCATGAACTCTCCTGTTGTCTGTCCATGACGTTTAACATACAATGGTTTAGGGCTTATGAGAAATGGTGTTTATCAAAGCCCATTTAATGATATTTATATATTCATTTAACAATAATAGATATTTAAATATTACAATCCCATTTATCATGAAAGTGGTAAAATAGACAGACAAGTTGTATCAACCCTCTCATCTAACTCGCAGCAAGAGTGCAAATAAACCTATTTTCCCAATAATTTGAAAATCTTCCTTTTAATGTTAAGGACGCTAAGCTGCACACAATGACTGCCATACCGTGTGTCTCACTGCTGGCAAATAACGGAACAGTTTGAGGTTTGAACTGTGGTTAGCACTGAACGGGGCCTTGTCAAAAACAGTGGTGGTGTCCTTTTAAGGTCCCATCCATTTAAGCTGGTGTCCTCGCTGTTGTATTAAATATGTTGTTTCTAACTGTGTGTAAATGTTAATTAAGGGTTTTCCTAAACCATTTCAACATGCCAGTGACCCACACTGAGCGTACAGTACAACTGTACCTGTGCTCCTCTCTAATTTTGGACAATTTACAAATGCATTTTTCTCATGGCTGCACACAGCCTCAATCTGACGTTATGAATGAAATGAAATACGGATAAATACAATACAATCAGTCCTGTTTTATGGACTGAGACAGTGCTACTAAATCATGGTACAGTCAGTGAATTGCAAATTAAAACTGGGAAACACTGCAGTAATTACAGTGAGTATTTATTTTTTGTCATCTGTGGCAGTAGCTTTGATGATTTCCTCTTTTCTTTCCCCCACTTTTTTTTGGTCAAAGAGGTGATTTGTATACAAATGATTAAAATGTACAGTGAAGAAAACAAGAGCCACTGAGTTTTTAAAAGACATGTTTATTGTAAAGGATGATGTGATGTACATTTTTTTTAATTTAAGTAAATGAATTTAAGGTATATTGCGTTTGCCTCTGTCTTTTTGTTTAAGGAAAGTTCTACTTCTAATTCAGATTATTTACTGGCCCCAGACTGCAGTGTCTTTACATGGCCACATGAGGTCACTGACACCTTGTGACCAAAGACCAGTCAGCTGGATAAGAAATCTCCTTTTGCTTCCCTTCTCCACAGGGAGGTCAGGTTTAGCTGCTCAAGGACATTTCACTACTTTCTTATTCCTGCACAGAGAATAAATTGGATGGTTTGACGTCTTACCCAGTCCTTCCTGATCTTACTCCATTTCTTTGTTGATCGGGTGGCCAAAGAATCAATAACGTGGTGGATGATGATGATGTATTTGCACTCTGTCTTGTGACCTAAGCAAGTTCAGGCTACAACAGTTTAAGGCTATTTGTTTAGACCACTTCATCTTTCGCACCTCTTAAATGACAAACGCATCTGTCAAAGTGCCGTTGAGGAGTTGGCGTGGACACATGAAACGGTTTCCTTTTACAAAGATCTACAGCCAGCCCAAATAGCTCCACTTCAGCTCTAATTTCAGGTAGTGGCTGACAGTTTCCCTTTGTTCAGCAGCAGAAATGACGTCCATATACTGGATTCAAGCTGTGAAAATCTCTGTGAGCCCTGATTGCAATGTGACATGTGACACACATTGGTAACACTGTGCCGGTAGAGGATATGGCTGCACATGAAAAACAGTGGAAACCTGCGAGATGTACCTCTGTAGATAGTTTATTCACAAAAAACGCAGTTTAAAATTAAAAAATTATTTGAAACGGACAGGTTTGGACATTTTAACCTATTTCAATTGCAATTTGCAAATGTTGTAAATGAGTCACTAATCAATGCTGTGGGAGGTTTAAGAAGCTCTTGACTTAAGTTACCAACTACACTTGAAAGTCCTAAAGCATTAAACCATTGCATCCATATCCATATGAAAGCACTTTCTCAAGCAGAGAAATCCATAAATACAGCACACCAAGGGCTAAAATGGCATTTTCTTTTTTGGACTAAGTTAGAGATCAACAACAAAAATAAAAACTTAAAGATAAAGTGATTTTTTTTTTTCCATGGAGACCCCATTTACTGATCCATGTAGACTTGTGAATGTATTCCCCCACACACACGTTCTCACTTTTTCCTCTTTGTTCATAAAAGCTCTATTTCAAGACAGAGTGTCACAAACTTTGGTACAGTTAAAAAGCAGTGTGAAGAGACACTATTGTAAATGACACCTCGGAGTCATTCAGGGGTTCATTCATTCTGTCCACCCTGCTGCTTTGCTTGATGGATTCGGTGTATTTTTAGTCAACCCAAAAGAGACATCACACAAACACGGCTCCATTTACCACTTCTACACCATGACAAAATGGTGACATGGTTTGACACATCGACTCTGTCTCCTTGTCCGTGTGTGCACACTGCACATATCACACTCTGAAGCCCCTAATCAAACCCTTAGTTGTCCTGTAAGTCCTTTGCAAATTGGTATGATATATCTGCACAGTGTTGAAGTTCAAACTGCTTAGCCTGCCGGGACTTTTTTTCTATGAACATTTTAAACAGCAAAATATTTAACCAAAATCAATTAATTTCATTGTAAATTCCCCTTTTCTTGCTAAAGCAAAGTTAGTTTGTGCAGCGCTAATGCAAACTTTAATATGTGAATTTGTGCAGCAGATCTCTTGACAGTGCTGAGCTTAAAGAGAAGGACGTTTACAAACTGAGTCCAAATGCATCCACTTAACATTAGCTGTGTCAAATTATCCAAATGTATGTAACCAAACAAAGCAGGGTTTGTAATCAGCAACAGAAATGTATCATGGTTTGTGAGACAGCTCGGACAAATACTTCTCCCAATTGTGTTAAATTATTCTTCAGTCAAGCTAGCTAGCTGTGAAACTCCTTTAAAATAAAAATGTTTTCTTTGTGTCAACACGATGATTAGAGGAAGTTTTAAGGTTTTCTAAAACACAGAATCGCACAATATATTGGCATCATTAAGCACATACATGCGTACTGAATGCATCTACTCTAATTGTGCAGAGTTATTGTCTCATTGCACAGATAGGCCAATCGTTATGCGTGGGCAGAAATTATGGTGTTTCTCAGACTAAATCATAAATTCAGCTAATGAAAATATTGTCATTGTCAGCATATCTTTGTTTCTCTTACAGATACACTGCAACCTTTAAAGGGCTAATTTAGCAAAAAACGAAACAAAACAACAACCCTGAATTTCACTCCAGCTGGCAGACAAAATTTAGCAACCCTGTTCTTCTATATGAAAAGTCAGGGTATTAACAAAGCCATTAGGATTCATCCTGTAACCAAGGATCTGAACGACATTTTAATGACGTTATATTTTGGGGTAAAGACATGCCAAGTACATCTTCCCAGACGTGGGACTAAGTCATACACGTCCAAGTCTCAAGCAAGTCCCAAGTTACAGTGATGAAAGTCAAGCACAAATCAAGTGAAATTCTTAGGAATTCAGTTTGTGTAAACAATTTCAGACAGGTGACATACATAAAGCGGGATATCGTTATTTTCATAATTTTATTGGCTACACCAAGTGCCAGTCATCGTATGCATGCAATAGACTCAGCCTACCCAGCAAATAGTAGGGGCTGACCTTTTCTTACAGCGCGGGCTCACCTTGGCTATTGTAGGCCGTGGACGTGACGTGAGCTCCTATTGGGTCGAATTAAGTGTCAGTCGAAAGGTCAGAGTTCAGTGGCTAATTTGAATAAAAGATGTCGCATTTGTTTACATCCAAGGGGGAGTTATTACCGTTAAAGACTTACTAGCCACGTCTGCCGGCAAATATGAAACCATGCGGCGGCAGTCCCTGGGGATTTACTGACGGAATAATGTGTTTTGGACTAAATGTTTTTACTGGATTGGATCGTCTGGACGTTTGACAAGATAACGTTAACAAGACCATTTTTGTTATGTTTTGTTGAATACAATCGATCGGTGGATTACTATGAGGCTTCACAGGTGAGTCGCGTCAATTTTGATTGTACCGTCTGGTCTGACAGATTGTACCCGCTGTGGTGAATATATCTTGAATATAGTCGAATCAGGAGGATTTTAGCTTTCAAACGGTGGATCATATGCAGTTGTGGGCACATAACGAGAGCTGCCATCAGGAGCTGTTACCAACAGGAATGTTAAGGTTTTCACATAAAGTTAAAAACTGCAGCCAAACAACTGGGTGCAGCTTCAACTTAACGCTAGCTTCCTATCCCTTCGACCAGCCTAACGTTAGCTAAAAAGTCACTTAACGTACCTTTCTTCGTAGGATGACGTGGTGGTCGTGTCACAAATTTTCCAGCGGCAGACTATTGCTGCGTTCCAGGCAACTCGGAACTGGGAAATTCCCGACCTCCAACTAGAAAAACTATCCTGGAACGAAGTCGGATTTCCTACTTGTGAACTCTGAGAAAAAAATTGTACCCCGAGTTCACGAGTAGCAGCTGAATGACTTCACATAAAATGTCAGCGCCCATGGAAGCACATATTGTAAATGCTAAACCATAAACTAAATGGCATCAAAACGTATATTTGCATGTTTTTAAATTAAAATATTACATACGATCATATAGTATGCATACACATTGATGTAGAAATATGTTTTGCACTTTAGGTAGCTGGTTACAGTAAAGAATCTCATTAAGTCATCTGTTCCGCGTCATTATTAAACACCAATGTTCCAGCTGCACAGGTGTTTCTACTTATCTGGCCTAATTAGACCTCTTCTCAGGATTATGAGGGAGTATACAGACTGCACTCCACTGTCTTAATTCCACCCAACTTCAACCTGATTAGCGGTCTAATCAGAGACAAGACAGAAATTACCTGCATGCTTTAGCTGTGCATGGCAGATGGAGAGAAGAGGGAGAAATTATTAACAAGCCTCTGCTTGACAAATTGAAAGAATTACAGTTGTTTTTTAACACTTTTGATTGCACATGCAGCAGGAGGTGTTACCACAGATAAAATCCTATCCTCACATACACACACTCAGCACTGTGTGTGTGTGTGTGTGTGTGTGTGTGTGTGTGTGTGTGAGAGAGAGAGAGCTGTGGTGAGTTGAGGTGACCTTTGTGTGTGGAAGTGTAGGACAGGCATTTGGCTGCCCGGCCATCAGTCATTAGTTAAATGTTGAAATGACTCTTCCCCTGAAGGATAGCAGACCATTTTGGCCATAGCTCTCCCCTCTAGCAGCTGTCAGCACCCAGCATAATGACTCGCACATACACATCCATGCAGTCTCTCTTTTACCATGATACATTTGCTTGTCTTACTGGAGCACTCATCGGGGATGTTAACACGACGGTTATTCTAAAATGTGCCCAAATAAAAGCTCATACAGTGCATGTGTGTAATAAAGATCTACCATTGCTCAAGAGCAAAAAACAATAATATAAAATGATTTTCTTTTGGTCACCAGAATGCACAACATAAAGAGGCAGCAAAATCTGGTCTCCTCTTCCTAATGTAATTTTCCTCTTTCTCTCGCACACAAACCACTAGATATCGGCTGTTAAATTTGATCCTGTTCAGAACACCAATCAATGTTTAGTGTTTCAGTGACGCTCTTGTTATTGGATTCTCCCCAAAACAGCTCAGAGGAGCGACAGCAACAACTCTTTGTCTTCGCGGATGATAGGTCTTTTATGCGGATCCAGTGTCAGCTTTACCCTCCCAGTGAACCTTTTGCTTGTTCCGTGATGAAGACTACAAAGCTGCATTGAGAGGAACGCCCTCGCTGAGAGGAAGCAGCTATTTCTGTCTGCAGGGCCACATTGTCTGCTAATTCACAAAACAAACCACACGCTGTTTTTACTGCAGCCAAATGATGCCTTCCATGAGAGACAAACACACCAGCCATAGAAGAACCATAAAAGCCTCTGGCTGGTGATAATGGAGGATGGAGGCATTGTCTATAACTACTGTTAATTAGAAGTTAGTCAACCTCTCTTTCTCAGGCACAATGCTGTAGTCAGAAATGTAGAAATACTGAAATAATCAGTTAGTGTTCCCTTCCTCTCAGTTCTTGCATAGGCAGTAGCAATCATATTATGCATAGATACAATTAGAAAGTTGGTCATACACACACACAGCTCTATTTTATGGGGCTGCATTGTAGTTTTTGATTATAATTTTAAGAACATTGAGTATCTGAGTGTGTATGTGTGTGAGCATCTGTAACTATTTTAGCACTCTGACTGACTGTACACATGACATGTTGGTAGTTAGCAGCATACCATGACTGCACTGTATTTTAATACAGTTTGTATAAGCAAGTCTTGCTTATACAAACTGAGGAGGCCGGTGTTATCGGAAAGTTTTTTTTAAAGGTCTTCAGCATAATCTGATTTGCTTTATACCACAAAAACACTGTTGGTATTAAAATAACATAAAAAATCTTTCTCTCGCATAAAAGGCCTCTCCTTCTCAAAGTCTGCAGTGCATCCCTGCTTACACTGTCTACACGAACACGGGTATTTTCAAAACCGTGACCTTTTTCTATGCGGTTTGGCCATTTGTCCACATGGAAACACAGTATCAGGTCACTGAAACAGAACATTTTTGAAAACCCCTGCCAGGGTGAAGATTTTAAGAAACGCCGGTTGCAGTACTGTCGGGTAGACGGTTTTTGCCTTGTAACATTGGATAAAGATAACAAGATAAAGATAGTAATTATATACATAAGCCTTTATATGGCTGGTCTGGTTGTGTACTCAGGAAAGATTGTGAAAATGGAAGGATTTAGATGGAGTAGTGGATTGCATATAGAAAACATATTTCTGTGGTTTTTACATGGTTTGAATTTGGTTGTGGGTCCAAGGGGGTTATATAATGATGATAGAGAGTGATCAAGAGGTGAATTTGTGCATAATACTTTGTAAATTAAAGCAAGCCAGGCTGCCTTCCGTGTTTGAGAACGGCGCTGTTTTAATCGTCCACTAGAGGGCTGCAGCGCTGCAATAACCAGCCTAGTTCAAATGAACAAAATGACACAAAAAAAGATTAGTTAATTTTAATGAACAAGATTTGAATGAACGAGTCTGTCAAAAGACTCGAACTTGCCATCAATAGAGCTAGTTACCCTGGCATGCAAAAGCTTAACAGACCTGCTGTAAATACTTAAGAATGCTGAGCTATGATTGGACAATTGCCCTTCAGGGGTTGTCTAAAAATCAACTGCTGATGCAACAACAATAAACTCTAAACTAAACTCTAACTAAATAACCTGTCTCAGAACTGTTTCCCAATTTACCATACTAATACAAGATTCCTGGAGTTCATTCCAGGAATCGCATAAAAAAGTTATTAGGAGATGTCAGACCTGTAAAAAAAAATAAAATAATGTGTTCCATTTATTTCCACAATTGAAGGTCTATATGCTTTTTCAAAGCTCTCTCCATGCTGTCAGAAGTAAAATACTGGTGGAGAAATACTGAATCTGAAATAATGAGTCTAAATATAATGGAATCAGCCTAACTAAAAAAATCTATACATGTAAAATGGATTACATAAATAAACTCCTGCCAGAAACACCTTAAATTCCCAGACAAAATTCCCTGTGTCCCATAGCTATGGCTTTGCTCATATATTTGCTTTATATGTCTTTGTCCTTAGAATTTAGTTTGGACACAAACCGCCTAGAATTCCACAAAATAAAGAGAATGAATAGATTTCTTTTAAAAATATGTTAGAGAAATTGTCTTCTTGTCCTGCCAAACACTAAGAGACTGCACAAACACTGTCCGCAGGTTTAGAAACATTTAGAAACATTTATTTGTTCTATCCCCTTGACTTGCTGCAAGACACCCCCTCCAATATCTCAGTATAACAGCACTGGTACAACTCTTTTAATTTTAAATGGTAATTTAAATCTTAGTATATTCATTATTCCCTTTTTGTTTTTGTTTTATATAATCTGCAAGTAAAAGTGTTTAGGGAAAAAACAGAAGTTCCCCTGCTCTTCGACTGCCCTCCCCTTAGCAAAAAGAAAAAAACATGATCCTCCCACTTTTCTGACCCCCCGCCCAATAATTTTCATACAGCCCTTAATAATGGAAATACTAATATTAGCCTGTGAAGATTAGCCACAAGTGCAGAATATGTATGATACAACATCCTAAAAATGTGAAATAAATTTATTATGTGACAGTAGAACATGTTATAAATTATTAAAATACGCATTGTAGATTAGGTGGAACCATAATTAATGAGAGGCACTTGAGCTGCCAAATGTCCATAACCCATATCTCAGTGATATATTGGACATAAGTAGTTATGATAATGAGGCCATTAAATAAGCTAATTCGCATTCATTAGCAAATAATTCTATGTCAGCATACTTGTCTCCACATATCGGCCAGTATTAATGAGATCTCTGCATCTTTACTTATTAAGGAGTTACAGTCGTTTCAAGAAAATCATTTTTCTCTCATTAATATCTAAATTTATCCAGCGAGGTGTTTCAGTCTAATCAGATCATCAACTCTGTAGTGTAAGGATGAGGCTCATGATCAGTTTTTTCCAGGAGAATTTGTATACAAATAGATGCATCATGAAGAGGCAGATGTATGTGCTTATTTTTGAGATATGTGACAATGAAAGGGAGTAGTGGTTTCACCTTCACCAGAAAATCAGCACTTTATTGGGATGTAGAAGTTTGCCAACCTCCTAGCAGTCATTTTAGGCTCTGTACCAGTCAGAGTATTTTTTGTGTCCATTTTAATAAACTGATTTTATATCCCTCCGGTCCTTCTGTCTCCGTCCTCATTGCCTACAGCGCTGGGATGCTAAAAGTCACTCAGGGGTCGGCAGACTTATTCGCATTCATGCGCCGCTCCGTTTGTTGGGAGTTTTGACGTACAGGGGTGCCAGCTTGGTTCACGGGAACATTTGACATGCCGGTGCCAATTAGGTCCAAAACCTTCCCTCAGGACACGCACATGTGTGTGCACGCACGCACACACACACACACACACACACACACACACACACCTATGCGCACACTCACACACATAAACACTCACAACCTTCCCCGAGGCCTCCAGCTGTTTGCTGTCTAATGAAGACTGTGAAAGTGGAGGAAGGAAAGTCTGTGCGCTGTGCTGCTACTCTGCTGTTGCTACCTGGAGCCCTGCGGTGGTGTAAAGTATTTGATCTAACAGTGGTAGGACTGTGGTATAAGCTGCACAAATGCCTTTTAAATGTATCTTGTCTCAAATAAGTCAAGCTCATGCTGATTTCTCACACAATCAACAACGTCAGAGTCATTTTCGAAAAATAATGCCGTGGCTTGTTCGTACTTTGAATTCTTGCTGCAACCTGTCCCTGAATTTGCTTTAATGAGGCACTTTTTGTTTGTTCTGCACAGCTGTAACGTTAAACCGTTTGGCTTTTGTCTGGTAAGTCTTGTTTCACACTCATCTGGCTGATGACACACTACATAACTGCATCTCTCCCTATGTTACTTTCAATGTGTTGGATTGTTTTAAATTTTGAAATGGGCCCTTAGCCACAGTATCAAAGAAGAACAATCTTCCACTTACGAATGAAAAATTTGATTTATAAGCAATTAAATGGTAAATTCAATTCACTTGGAGCACCATCGGTCTAACTTGGTCTGGTATGACCAGTATCTTGTGGTTGCTAATGTTACCTTATGTTATCAGACTTTATAGAACTTTAGATGTTACCTTGGAACTGACATTTCTGGCTCATTTTGCTGACTTATAACTCTTTTATAGTAGTAAGTGTTGCATGTATGTAGGTCACAGCCCCCTTGCTTGAGTGAATAGAATGACATGTCAGTACTGTTGTGTCATGTTGTTACATATAACAGGTTGCACCAGCAGATGCTAGCCTTTGTTTACAACACACCATACAACTAGTAGCAGACACTAAAAGGACACACCAGACACTGTCAACTCTTGATTATACAGTTACATAGGACTATTTGTTAAATTTGCATTTTTTTATTAAAAAATAGAAATTGAATGGGCAAGAGGCTGCAGACAGGGTAGGGAAGTTGGAGAGTATCAAAATAAGGACTAACACATTGTTGGTTTTGGTCTTTTAATGGGAGCTGTTGCCAGAAAGAAAATGATTTGTTAAATCTCTTTAGTGGCAAATTAAATATGCTCTACAAGACATATCCAAGGCTTTTAAGGCTTTTTGGAAGTTTTTCAATCATGCAAACCTTCAAATGTTGTTATTTCTGAGTCTGTGTTACCGCTGCAAAGGTTTCAAACCACTGACCTCATCTAACTGCCACTCACCACAGCTTCTGCTCCCATTTTAGCTCACTCTGTAGTTTAAATGAGCTCGACCTGACTCAACCTGCCGCAGCACACTGAGGAGGCCACTCATGAATATTTGAACAGAAGTTTGCTTATTGCACAATGAACAGTTCCCCCCCATTGCTTGAAGCCACATACATGCAGGCGCTCATGCATGAAGTTAAGTGAGTATACACCCTATGGTATACACACACACACACACACACACACATATTTCTTCTTGCTGTACCCCTACTCCTGCACTGTAAGTACAGGTACACGTGCCTACACAACACTCTCACTTCAATAGACACACTACACTACGCTACACACACACACACACACACTGACACTGTAATTTGATGACTCGGGATGCTAATGAGCTGTTGTGGTGTTTACCCGACACGCATGGTGGGTGTCGCATGGGGGCAACCACCGCCTGCTTTTAATGATGTTTATTTGGCACACGTCTGAGGAGTGAACGGGGGTATGGTGTGTGTGTGTGTGTGTGTGTGTGTGTGTGTGTGTGTGTGTGTGACTGGCAGATGTTTAAGATGAGGGGGAAAAGCATCAAGCAGATAACTCCCGCAGATAACTGAGAATGTCATGACCCAGTGTTTGCCGAATGAAGTAACACAACTGCCGCTTTGTACCTCTGCTGTTAGAGTTATTAAATAGTATGTTCTAATTGTTATTCTCTTGTCCTTCTGACTGTAGAAGCATGTTTGCCTCTTTTGAGCAGAGGCCGATTTGTCAGGCCATCAGAGGGCGGACTTCAACTTGCATTAATGTTTCTGTGAGCTGAGCGCTGAAAATAAAAACTAACCCTGAAGATAATTAGCAGCGCAGGCTGGATTTCTGAGGCATGAATAAATCTGTTCAATGAATAACAAAGTTGTGTTTGAATGTGAGAGACTGGCAGGTTGTTTGGAGAGTGGACTGTTCTGATCACTAATAACCAGTGTGTCCTTGGCAAAGACGAGGGGCAGTATTTTATTTTGAATGTAACGGCTCAAATGGGTTTGAACAGTCCATATTTAGGAGAAACATTCCAGGATTTTTCGGTTGATGTCAACAGTTTTTGAAGCAAACACACATATCGTCAACATCTGCCAGCAAATAGCACTTGCTTTCACATTTCTAGTCTCTCTAAGCAGCAATTGCTTTGGAGAGAACAAATGAAGAGAACAGCATCTGTCTGCGCATTAGGATCTCTAAGGTCATGGTTATCTGGACAGGGAAACTGTGTGTGTGTGTGTGTGTGTGTGTGTGCCTCTGCTTGGGAAAGGCTGCTGAAAGCTGCCGGTTGTTGGCACCTTTATTCCTGCTGTCCTCCACAGGGACAACATAGGAGGGAGGATGTGTATGTCAGTGTGTGTGACATGATATGGATGGCAGGTGTCAACATGTGTTGCTGTAATGAATTCCCTACCTCTTGATGTAACAAATGATGACCAGTCTCACCTGTCCTGTGATGTTGAGAACCCACTGGTCATGATTGTGAAACAACACACATCTGATCTATTTAAAGCTGCACTAATTCATATTTTTCTGTGAACAATAGGTCAGATGACAAATCATCTAGTCATCCAGGTCATAGTAGGAAAGTTAAATTAAGGGCAACTGGACTTGGTTGAATATAAAAGACATTTTGCCTCTTATCCAAGAATCTTCTTCAGTTCTAACTGACTGGCAGGGAGTCCCAGCTATTAAACCTCTGTGGGGTCGTCATCAACTTGATGGATTCCACTTTGGTTCATTAGTGCTCCTGGCTCTTTTAACAGCAGCCATTATGGTCATTAGAGTCACCTAAGGTCAAGTGTGAGCATTTGTTTAATCTCCTGGGAAGGACAGCATTATAGGTAGGGGGAAGTGGTGTTGCAAGCATCCTCCCTTGTTAAGAGATGGTTTCTCTACTCTACTTGGCGACCTACAACATTTCCAAACATATACTGTGTATACTGTCCTAGCCCCCTTGGTTGGCAACATACCTCACAATATCCATAACTCCACAGACTTTGTGAACACAATCCGAGGACTGAAACTTCCAGAGGAAGCCGTAGAGTCCTATGAACTGACCTACTTGTTCAGACGTATCCCCACCATGAAGGCAGTAGAAAACGTGACTACTGAAGGACATGACTGCTACAAGACAACATCCTGAACAACAGGGTGATCTGAGCAAGAAACATGGGCCATATGTAAAACACAGAAAGTGCAAGCGAAGACTTGTATATTGGGGAAAAACTAAAACTACTACACAAATGTGTTTAAATCACATTAAAGGGCACCACAGAATGGCCAACTTCTCAAGACACAGCACTTCACTTATATTTGAAGGATATCTTTTGATGACAACAATGTTCATATTCTAGATAGGGAGGACAGATGGTTTGAAAGAGGAATGAAAGAAGCCATTTACACCAGACTAGAGAAACCATCCCTCAACAGAGGAGGAGGGCTGAGACACCACTTATCCTTCACTTATCCCACCTACAATGCTTTTCTTTTCATCCCTTCCCAATAGATTGAACAAACAAACTCACACTTGGCCTCAAGTGACAATGCTAGTGGTGGTTGTTGGCCGTAACGACTGTCGGGATTCCCTGCCAAACGTCTTCAGGTATTTTCAACCAAGTCCAGTTGCCCTAGATTAATCTGTTATCTGTTAATAGTATTATTTTATTTATCTGTTATTCAGTTACATTTAGAGAAAGAACTTGCTGTCATCCATCCAGCCATCGTCAACTGCTTATCCTGTGTACAGGGTCGCAGGGGGCTACAGCTGTACCCAGCTGACCTCGGGCGAAAGGACACCCTGGACAGGTCGCCAATCCATCACTGGGCCACACATAGACAAACAACCAGTCACACTCACACCTAAGGACAATTTAGAGTCACCATCAACCTAGGCCGCATGTTTTTGGACAGTGGGAGGACACAGACACGGCTGGGGCAACCAGGGTTTGAACCCGCGGCCTTCTTGCTGTGAGTCCACAGTGCTATCCACCGGACCACCATGCCGGACCACCATGCTTTTTCATGTCCCATTCACGTTACTGAAGACATTTGTTGTGAAAATGCAGGCCGTTTACGTCCCTAAATCACAAAGCTGTACAAGAATTACATCTCACTTCACCCTATGACTATTTGCTTTAATTCAGTTCCAATATTGGGTATGACCACAGGCAGAAAATCCACTGTGTGCACAGCAGGTGATGCATCAAATACATTTCAGGGGGCTCCACAAAGGCAAAACTAGCGCACATGACATGAATCTCCACACATATTTAAATCCATTTCAGTCACGTGAAACAATTGTGTGTGTTTGTGGCAGATTGCATGGTATTATGACAGAAAGGTCAGAAAGTCGAACAAGTCCTAAATAGCAATAAAGGTTTTTGAAAGAAACTCTGCCAGCTGGTAAACATAAGCCAGCTTTCTGCAGTTCACTGACTCTTAAATGTTTTTTTTAGTATTCAAGCGCCAGTTTTAAAGTTATTTTTCAGTTATTCACTGTTATTCATTAGGATAAAATGCACAGTGCATGTTCAAGTGTCCATCCCACGCTGTCCTTCTTGGTTCTCTCTCTCTTTCCTCATTGTGATCAAACCAGATAACGGAGGCACCTCACACCGCTGCCTCGCTTCATCTTCTTCCATCTTTCTCATTTTCTTTCTTCCGTCCTGACACTCCAAGTTATTTCCCAGGCTTTTTGCTGTCTTGATTTTAATTACAGAAAGTCTTTTGAGTGGGTGTGCTGCGCTTGCCTCACAGAGCTGTAGGTAATCATAATGTGGTTATTCATGTCACATCCAAAGGAAGGAAGGAAGGTGGAAGTAATTGAGTCCACGGCAGATCCACGCTCCTCTGCTGAGGCCAGAGGGTAATGAGCAGAAGCGCTATGGCGTGTTTGTCTGGGTGTTAATCAGTCAGTCTGTCCACATATTTGTCAGTGTACTTGTCTATCAATGTGAGGGGAGGATAGGTGCAGTGTGTCAATTTTGATAACTACAACATCAGTTACATAGAACTTGTTCTGAGCTCTAAAATAAGATAAATGGTCCAGTCCTATTTCACTAGTTAAATTTCCCGCTTTATCAACAGTACTCACTCTGTATCTCTTTAACATCAATAAGAACCCTCCGCTATTTTTTTCCGAGCCTCAGACATGAGATCAGCTTGACATTTATGCCTTTGCATCCTCTGTGTTAACACTTGACATCTTTTCACTAGCTACTCTTTGCAGCCATGCTATATTTTCTTCTTCGTATGAACTTGGCCATAGCTGCTGGTTTCATAATAGTAAATTAAGTGCTGACATTAAACATGGTAAGGTACACTGTGTAACATTTAGGAGGATCTAGTGACAGAAATGCAATGTTAGACATAACT
>JAPMOB010244781.1:0-12424 GCA_029875015.1 Lepomis gibbosus | reverse complement strand
ACACACACACACTCACACACATACACAAAACACTGACACACCTTTTTCAAAAGACGCTTATCTAACATGCGGTCAGAAAACGCTTCTTCAAGTGACTGGCACAAGAGTCTAAAAATCATCACAATCTGCTGTTGCACACACCCATCAGTGGAAAGTGAGAGATAAAACTTTGCACGCCACCGCGGTCCATATTTAAGACCATTACTTTGATAAAAGTGTTTTTCATTGCAGCAAGTAGCTAACAGTTAATATTTGGATTTAGTATCATATCCCAAAGGATTTCAAGGTATTTTTGTTTTAATGTGAATCTTAAATATCCGTGTAATTCAGCGATTGCAATTAATCATTTGGTCTATGTCAGTGGTTCTCAAGGGGTCCTTGAGAGGGTTTCAGGGGTCCCCACCAAAAAGGGGAATAGTTGATTTTTACTATTATTCCGTCCATAAATAACACAAAAACAGACTGTATGACTATTTTGGTCATAGGTTTCATACGCTTTCTATAATAAAAGCAAAAATGAAATTAGATGAGGGAATTTGGGACAACATCTTATCAAATGTGGGTCTGTGGCCTAATATGTGTCAGTTTAGGGGGTTTTGATGTGAAAAAGTTTGAGAACCACTAAGTAACAATGTTTACATCATAATTTCAATAAATAACTTGTCTTTCACCCACATACATTTTTTCATTGCAGCAAAATGCATGATTATTTTCTTCTGTAAAGGCCCACCTGTCTGAGTGCTTTATTGCATTTTCCAAAGTCAGAGTGAATAAAATATCAGACAATACCTTTTTTTACAAACTTTCCTTACGTTGCTGTTATTGCATGCTTTTAGGGTCATGATCGGAACCAGCACTGATTGTGAAATTGTTGTTTTTCTAACACAGACAGCCACATTGTGTAAGGAAAAGACTCATGACCTTTTACCAACCTCACAATCCCTGCAGCTTAAAATGAAAGAATCTTCTTCTCAAAGTCGACACATAGCTGGGAGGACTCAAGTGAAGATGAAAATAAACAAAAACCTGTGATCAGCCTTGGCTGATAAAGTCTGAATCATACAGTCTGGGATGTTGATCAGGTTTCACTGATGGGTGTGTTGCACCAGTCTAGTTAAGGCATAAATGTTAAATGTCATTGTATTTCCACCACAGAAGAGTTTTGGTGCCTCATCCCAACCAAGCAGTTTTGTTGCCAAAATCTAACCAAGTAGTTTTGGTATTAAGACTTTTTGGAAGAAGGACAAACCCATATTTTATATGCAGTCACTGTCTGCAGGTGAACACATGCATGTGCGTTCTTTGCTATGCACTGTGCTGCTGTCACTTCTACTCATATGAATCAAAGTGTACCACATAATCACTCTGCCACTGCTGCGAAGCAAATCCGTTTGACAGCTGATGTCTTCATTGTTTGGTGGAAAATATTTTAAGGCTGCGTTCATATCGTTTCTGCTTTACTACATAGATGTAGTAAAGCAGAAACGATATGAACAATATAATAGATCTATTATACATCACATATTGTCAGTGGAAACTAGATACTTAACTTAAACTAGGCCACAAATCTATACAGTATGTAAACAGCGCTCTGTAATATTTTTACTAAAAGGGTAGAGCGTACGTCATCTGGGAAGTCTAGGCAACAACATGACATGGTGAAGGAAATAATCACCTCCAACCAATCATTGCATTAAACACACTTTTGCCTTTTTTTTTCAAATTACATTTATCACCAGCTCTGCCTTTCTTAAAATGGAAAGTGGAAAACTTGTTTACACTGTTAAGGTGCAAAGATGCTACACAGAAATGCAAAACAATTACTGGTTCCAACATGCGTGAAATGTTAAAATACCAGTAACTATTAATGCTCAGGGTGCAGATACCTGATTAGAGCAGTGATAGTTGATAACTTGAGGACACCTGGAAACCTTGTTTTCAGTCTTTAAGTCTTCCAGCCAGTGTCGACATAGTTACATCAGGTGCTCTGTATTGGTCTCTAAAGGAGTATTGGATTTCTTATGTTAACCCATTGACTTGTTTTATTGTTATTGCAGTGCAAAAAAGACATTGCCAGGTAAGTGAAAAGCTCAATAATGGGTGTGTGGATGTAGTGATCCATCATTTCCTTTACGCACTTCCCCCCAATGCATCCGTCCACCAATCAATCAGTGAACACTGTTGATTTTAGGCCCTATCGCTTACACCAAACCTGTGGTATAAAAGGGCAGATCTGCTCAGAATTTCCAACATTGCAACTAAACTCTCCCCGGATTTCATTGTGCACATTTCTCATCCTGTTCTCACAGGTAAAGTAAAGTTTGTGGGTAGTTGTTTTGTCACATAAATTGGATTTTAACCAAGAACTCTTTTGTCCTTGTACACAGACATGCCAGGGAAAGTCATTGTGCTTTTTGCACTGTTGGTTGCACTGCTAGTATTCGGTGCATCCGCCGCTCCTCAATCCTCTGCTGCTGCAGAGACTAGCGTACTACAGCAGCTTCTAGCCAAGAGGGAGAAAGTGAGAGAGTTGGCTGGCAGACATGAGCCACAGTCTGAGACTCACTCTGCAAGGATGGAGAGACGGGCACACCTATCAGAGGATGAACGCGAGACTATGACCAAGAGAATAATGCAAGCAATTTCAGGTATGCTGTGGAGATATGGGTGTGAAAGTCATTATCTGTTATTGTGTGAGTGTGAGAGTGAGTTGGGCCCAGATGTAATCAGATGCTAAGAAGTGTTGATTGAACCCATGCGTGGTTCATGTAGGAATGGTTTGTTTACAGAGATGATGAACTCAGAGTGCATGTCAGATCGAGATTACCAGGGCTGGGTGGACTTTGGACGCCGGGACGCAGAGTGAGACCCAACAATGCCAACAACAACCCAAGCGCTCTGACTCACTGCTTCATGTTCATATTTTCTATGAAGTCAAAGTTTTACTCTCCCTGAAACTTTATAAATAAACTATTTTGCAGAATTATCACAATAGTTTGATGTGTTAATTCCTCTCTGTCATGGCTTGATACAGAGACAAAACTGTGCTGGATGGAAATGTGAGGTTTTATTTACAAGTGGTACATTTTACACACACATTTACAGCTGTGATGCAAACACAGAACCGAGCGAACAGTAGTGCAGAGAAACAGCAGTTTGGTTGATTTAAGTCAGAACACAAATTATTATAACCTGTGATTTGGATTTCTTCCCTTTTTAATCCACAGTATCCTATGCCTTTTCGCTACAGTTGATTGTTCAGAAAGATTTCAAAGAAACATGGCGTTTAAATAATTACCACTCTTCTATTCATCTTTAAATAAGGATTCCCCTTAACGTCCTGGAGAATTCACTTTGAATGCCCGAACAATTTTCATTTCATTTATATCCCAGCAATTTAAGAAGTCCTGACGACGTGAAATACAGCAGAGGATTTTCAGTCAACACAGTACAGCAAATATACACATATTGCTTCTAAAAACTCCCATTCTCTGTCTTTGATGCAGAATGGCAAACCTGATTTGTTTTTGGTGAGGTCTGGCTCAGGATAAAGTCCACAATGTTAGAAATTCCAACATCTCGCAGGTGATACTGTATTGTAAGCAGACATAACAACATGTGCTATGTGAAAGCAGGTGATGAAATGTCTGAAACTGGTGAAAGTGTTTAATTCAGTATATTTGACAATCTTATATACAACATGCTTTTCTCAATGTAGCAGCTAATAAGCAGGAAGACCAAAGTGTATGTTAGTGCATTTGAAAGTTCTTCAGGGTGACAGCATTGGTTTGGTTTGTAGTTTCAACTAACAGTAATTTAATAGTCTTTTTTTAAACTTTATCAAATGACAACTTTCTTATATACACATAAGTGATGTTCCACTTTGGAAACTAAAAAAATAGACAGGTGATGAGGTTTTTTTTTAAAACCAGTGGAAAAATGGAAAATGCCAGTCACGATAAAGAAAGTATATAAAAAAAATTTCTTCATGATGTTTCTTTTTGTGTGTGTGTGTAAAAAGAAGCTATTTCTGCAGGTTGCAGTCGAACACACAGGTGATCAGGTGGTTGTCCTGAGATGAAGATTTCACACACACCCACACACATAAACACAACTACTGTACACATATTCATAGAAAAGAATATTACTGTACATTACTGACAACTTAAAGTATGGCTCTAGCACAATCTGTGGCTTTAGTTTTCAACACACCAGAGACGTGGGCCCTGACCTGCACAGAGGGAATCACATGGCTGGATGCAAAGTCACTACGGTGAATGAGAGTGGAGTTAAGTGATGAACAGCACTAATCAAACTTTCACATGACGTCTGACTGCTTCTCTCTCTTTGCCACTGCGGCCCGTCATCCCCCAGGCTGCCACACTGTGAAGTCCCAGAGTCTGAAGCTTCTTGACCAAGTTCAAGCTGAAAATGTTCCCTCTTCCCTCTTTGTCCGATGATGAGTCTCCATGTTTGTCTTTTGCTGTGGAACGTGAGGGGTTTGTACTCTGGCTGTTGCGCAGGTTGCGGTGGGGATAAGGAGAGGCTGAGATGCCACGCTCATGCAGCAGCTGCACGAGTCCCAGTGAAGAAGTGGTTACAGTGGTGGTAGTGGTGGTCTGGCCTCCAAAGTGCTGCTGGTGGGACGGCAATGAAGTTCTCATGAGCTCACTGTTCCGACAAGATGGCAGGCCGAAAGAGCGAGCGCTGCCAACAGAAAAAAAAATTATTAAAAAGAAAAGCTAAGAAGATAGAAAACTATACATGCTTCTTGTTGCACAAACATGCAAGCTCATTAACAAACAACAAAGAAACAAGATGGTGGAAACAGATTCAGATAGTTCATTTGTTGTTAGTGTCAAGCATGATGTTAGTGTGGCGGCAGTGATGACCAGGATCTGGTGGTTTGCTGAGCTGAAAACCTAGAAAGGGCAAGAGATGTTATTAAAATGTCTGGTGTAACAAGCCAAAAAATTACAAACAAGTTAGAGCGGACGACACAGCTCAGCAGCATCAAGTGTTAATAGGAGGCGAAGGGTGAGTATTTAACACAAGCACAGTGCATGATTCTCCCATAAAGTAGCTATGAACATTTCAATTAGGTCACAGCAAATCTTTCTCTGTCTCTGACCTGACCTTTGTAAATTTAGACAGAAAAGGCTTCTTAAATGATGTTATTTAGTTACACCAACATGGCACTGTGCCTCTGTCATTAATACTGCATTTAAAGTTTATCCATTACCCTCTCTGACTCTTACTTTGCCCTGAAGGCTCCTTTTAGAGTTGGAGAAAGAGCCTCGCCAGATGTTTTCTGGGGGCAAAGAGGAGAAGTTAAGAGGGGAAAAAAGCAGGATGGAAGAGAGGAAGTCTGCAAAATCCACACTTATTGAATGAAAGTGAAGCTGCGAAAAAAATCTTTTGGATTAATGAACACTGAACTCTTATTCAGGAGCTCCTTGTTATAGAGCAACAATGATGTTTTGTTTAGTAGTCAGCTATAAAATGAATCCTCAACTATTTTGATAATTGATTCATAGGTTTGAGTATTTACACTTAAATGTTAGTATTTTCTGGTTTCTTTGCTCCTCTATGACAGTAAAGTGAATGTCTTTGGGTCGTGGACAAAACAAGACACTGGGAATCTTCATCATCATTGGGGATCATCTTGGTTTTTGGGAAACACTGACGGACATTTTATAGGCCTAACTGATTAAAGAAGAAAATAATCAACAGATTAATTTAAATAACCGTTGGTTACATCAATACCTTGCCCAGAGTTTTATGGTAACTCAGGTCCATTACAACAATACAAAATCAAGCTCAAGCTCAAATTGAACTTTATTACGCAAGAAGAAAATCCACTCTGCTGTAACAAATAGACAAAAACAAAAAGGCAACAGTAATTTGCATTTTTACAGTACATATATTCTTACCTAGTGGAGAAGGAGGGGGTGAGAAGGGAGGGTTGGAGGACTTGGCAGGTGGTAATGGTATGTGTGGGAGAGGTCTGAGGGAGGTTGGGACCGGATGGAGAGGCTGTGAGGTCACGGAGAAAATGGGAGAAAAGCCACATTAAACTATGCATGAATACGATGGTGCAGGAGAAACTACAAGAGCCAACAGAGCTGGGAAAAAAAGTTATGCTGTACAATTAATGGGACACAACCAATGCAAGCTAACTGAGGAGAGAAAGTAGGAAATTTAGATTTTAGAGGGCATTTAACGATCTAAATAGGAATGACAAAGCATGTGTTTAGTGTGTCCTACCCATGCCATGTGCTCCAGAGAACTGTGTCAGGTCAGGTTCATCCTCCTCCAGGTCGTTCAGGCTGTAGACGTGCTGAATGTCGACCTCGAGCTCCCTGAAGTCTTTAGTCAGGACTCCCGGGCGCGGATGCAGGATGCCTCCAAGGTTTGGTTTGGCCAACTGCTGCCACTGGTGCAGAGTCACCGAGCCTGCCGATGCGAGAGTCAGAGAGAAGTGCGATTGAAGAATAATGTGATTATTTATACTGTCAGAAATAACTTTGATGTTTGTCTCTTGAATCCCAAAAATTTCTCTTTAAATAATTTTCATGTCATGTTATAAATTTGATTGTGTTGTGTTGGTGTAGGGGTTGAAATTCTTGAAAAAGTCTGTTTTGCTGGGAAAGTTACAAAATTCAAAATAAAATGAAGAGAAAATACACAGGTCTTATATGAATAACAAACCTTTTTAGATGTATTTACATGATAAATAAATGTATCATTACAACATATTTCATACTTGTCATTTCTGATAAAAGTCATAGGCAAGCAATGGCTAAATTTCTGGCCAAAAAAAAGTGTTACGAAGCACCATGTAGCCTATGGATGACAGGCGAAGGGAGGAGCTAACTGTTAGGCAGACAAGCAAGTAAAACTTTAGCTCACTTGACCTTTAAGTTATGTAACCCCATAGCTGGCAGAGTGAGAATTTCGCAATTGACCCTTTTCACACGCTCTCAAGCTATACATCAATTTTCTCACGCATTGAAAAACAAATTTATAACTGATGATAATAACGAGTTGGAGCGAGTGAACTCCACAAAGCTGGTGCCACACAGGCGTCTCGCGCTGTGAGTCCCGGTAAATAACTGAAAGAGTTTTGCAAAATAAACATCTAAAATCTGAGGCGGAGACTTGCTCTGTTTGGGACTGTGAGCTGCACTTTATCTGAGGTGCTTAAGAGAACATTTGTGTGGATTTGTGGTGATATTTCTGCCTGATCAAAAGTGTTTTCAGTAAGAGGGTCTGAAGGAGCCAAGTAAGCAGATTAATAACGTAGGTTAGGGTACAGCAGAATATAGTGCAGGTAGACTATTTCTAAATATTATGAATTCTCATTAAATGATGACGTTATTCTGGGAATATTATGACTTTTTTCTCAACATGTCAGAGAACAAAGACAGTCGATGTGGGAGAGATTCTGAATGTGCAGAAAGTTTTGAACATGAGCAGAAAAGCTGCTGAAACAGAGAAGCTATTAAAGTCCAGGAGGTTTTCACTTTCATTTATGATTGAGGTGAGAAAAGGTGCCACAGTCATATTTAAAGAGGTTACTTCCCCAACTAAAAACAAAAAACACAAAACACAAAAGAGGAGGGAAAACTAAATCATGTCTACATGTGTGCTAACTCAGCAGAGATGATATTACATGAGAAAATATTTTAATACACGTTTAATGTGTGTGCAGCGTGAAGGGACTACAAACTTTTGTTTCAATCTTGTGTTATATAATGACAAATAACCTACCTTGTAACCTTAAAGTTAAACTACAGGTGAACACATATATCTAAAATCAACACAGAGTGCCTGAGAGCTTTACTGCAGTATATTCTATGGATTTTGTGTTTCTTTTATATTAATAAAGATTAGTAACACCCACAAGTTATCCTGTAACAGCCTCAAGAAAATTCACCTACAGTAAACATTAGTCATAGGATACAGCTGTAAATTTGGTTACAATATAATAAGCTGTACATCTGTTTTTATTATTATTATCATCATTTCAGTGAGCACAGCCATATACTCTATATAGTATGTGAGTTCTGCACATATTTTGACCAATACTTTGATTAATGTAGTCCTCAAGATTGAATTTGATAGATAGATGAAGTTGTTCACTCATAATTCAATATTTGCTTTGCAGTAATACTTCAATGTTTGATTTTACTTTTCTCTAATCACTCAATCATTTTTTTCTCTCTTTGTCTTGTTTAAAGTTAAAAGGAGAAACATAACTGTCACAGTTGAGGCTATTGGCCAAGAGCTTCTTTCAAATTGCCCGTGTTTGTATCAGCACCCTTTTCATGCACTAGTACATCTCTGTAGATCAGTTGACATTACCTGCCAAACACCAAAGTAATCCACTTTTTTTTCCTTCCTTTTTTAAAGAATCCTTTTTAATTTTAAGACTTGAGGCATTTAATTAGCATCACACGCTAAGTTGTCAGTTGTGAAACCACAAAATGCTGGAATGAGCTCAAAGAAATAGATGAAAAGCAGTAACAAGCTGCAGCTCTTACCTTCCAGAGGTTTGACGATCTGCAGCCGGTCGGGCAGGTAGGACCTGGATCCTCCTGAGGAGCCACAGGAAGGCCGTGAGCTGCCATTGGAGTAGTTAGTGCCAGTCGAAGCTGCTGGGCTGGAGGCCAGGCTGGAGGCCAGGCTGTCATTTGGCGTCAGGAAGCCACTGGAGCCCTCACCCTCCTCGCAGTTTGCTGCCAAGGCGTGGAGTTTACGCTCACGCTCCACATCAAAGAAAGGCCGCTCAGAGGAGTGATTCTGCTGCCGAGCTGAAAGGCTGCGCAAGGCGGCTTCGAGGTCCTGGCCTCCTGGTGTGCCCGGCTGGCCCAGACGCTTTGGCCCACTAACACTAAGGTGAATAGATGTGACAATGTTTTAACTTTAAAGTATATCATATACATGTATAGATCTGGACTTCTACATTTGACATAATAATGTAAGTATGAACATACCTGTTGTCTTCTTTCTGAGCATTATTGGAGCTGGGCTTGTCCTCCAGTGTAAAGCTGGCATTATCTGAGCCATAGTAGCTGGTTCGGGGGGTGCTGGTACAACTGGAGCGAACGGACACCGGGCTGGAGCCTGGCAGCCCCGGGGAGTGACACCGAGACCGCAGCCTCACGGCCTTGTTCACCACCTTCACTGTTTCAAACACACGCCACGGGTGGTTCCTGCCAGGAGTAGATGTTTATTTCATTTAGTAGTTTGCATCATTTAAATTTAAGTCTCTCCATATTTTTTATTACAATAGACAGTTATAGTGGCTTGCTGTGTCACCCTGTAGGGTAGTGGTAATGGAAGAGGGATACTCAAAAAGACAAATGTAGAAATCTCTAATGTGAAATAACCAAAACTGTTCTAATTTGGCGGGAAAATGGCTGTTTATGTAGGACCACATCATAAATAGTAGCTGATTAAGAAAATAGGGTTTCAGGGCCAAAGCCCTGATGACTCACATCAAAGTAAATGTCCTGGATTTTTATCTAGCTATAGACATTCAAGCAAAGCCTTCTTTATATGAGAGCACACACACAATGTCACAGACTCACTTGTACTCTGGGGTAGCCGGGGTGTCCAGGCCTTTGCGGAAGGTGCCCTCTATCTCGGCTGCCAGTGAATCCATGGGAAGGACAGAGGCCAGTGCAGTGTACCGCTGTACCGTGCTGTTGGGTAGGCTCTTATTGCGCAGGTTCTTAATGTCCTCTCGGGCTTCGTGGAGCATGTCCTCACACTCTGAGTACTTGTCCTGCAGGTCCTTAAGCTGCAGACAGGGAGAGTCATATTTGTTAAACTGCAGTACAAGATGCTGAATATCTGAATAGCAACATATTAAGGCCAAAGTAGGCATCTGCGAAGATGCACATAAATAGGTCTGTGTGGGGTTTCTGGGTAACCATGTGATGTGACCTATATTAACAAATTCTCTACAATTATACGTGATCTATACCTGCAGTGCACACAGACCTAAACAAGACACTATTTAAGTGTGATCTTTGAAATCAGAGGCAGCTGTTCCATTGGCCAACTCCACTGTATCTAGATTTTCTCCAAGCCTCCAGAAGACTGACACAAGATCTGGAGGTCTTTTTGATTTATTTATTCTCTGTTTTGACATAAATGTATTTATTAAATGTATGTCTCAAGTCGAAAATAGGCTTCTGCATAGAGTTTGTTTCTGAACATTGTGGTTAGGTAAATGGCCACAAATACATTCAGTGAAAGCAGGATGTCTTTGCAAATATCTACAAATGACACCTGTGCATGTTTGAAGACTTGAAAACCTAAAATCATGTTTGAGGTGTCCACATTGGACCTGTAGGTATTTGGAAAAGGAAAATAAAACTGAGCTCCTATAAGAATGTGAATGGATCCTAATCCAAGTGAGTTCATTCTCATTCTCAAAGATTGTAAGTGCCTTGCCTCAGATTTAAGTTTTAGCTGGCTCTCACGGGAGGCACTCAGGTTTTGGTTCAGCTCCTCGTTCTCATGTGTGAGCTAGAAGGACAGAGTAAGAAAGTTAGCAGAGTTTTATTGTAATTTGACTTAAGTCCACTCAGAACATGCAAACGTTTGGCAGCAAAGGTAAGTATTCAAAGTGATATATTACGTAACTCCTTATAAAGTCAATAACTGTTTTAAGTAGGCTCCTAGAGGGCACCTTAACTGGAGAACTTGTGTGTGTGCGTTTCTCTCACCCCTTTGCAACGGGCCTGCAGGTCAACAATCTGAGCGAGCAGTGAGCTGATCTCCTCCTGTTGTCGGAGAGTGTCCTCCACCTTCCGCGCTAGCTCGTCTGACAGGTCGACCACCTGCTTATTGGCAGATGCTGAAACACACAAGTCCCATTAACACACCTGTCACTCATTGTCTGTGCACCATTTTCATGTGGTGAAACAAGACTGGTAACACTTACTGAGTTCTTCCACACACACCATCATCAGCTCCTGTTCTTGCTCCTCGTAGTTGGTCGTCTCCGTTGTGAGCTCATTGGCCTGCAGGAAAAAATACATCTTTTCATCTGTGATATATATTTTTTATTCAATCAACAGCAGACATGATTCAAACCTAATGCTAAATAAAAAAAGCCTTGATGAACAAAAAGGTGTTACTCCCCCAAATACTGACTTAGCTCCTTAGCATCACATTAATGAGTTATTTATACTTAGACGTGTTTACTTTGCATTATGCGATATATAATGAGACTTCATGCTCCTTGTTTGTCTTTCTGCATATCAATGTTACTGTATGAATGAAAATATTTGTTAAGGATTAAAGCTGAATGTAGTCAGTAATGAAACAGTGTTAAAAGCTAGATTTTATTCAGACATGAACATAAAAATGATGACATGATGTGTTATGTTTTATCTTGTGTATTTGAGCTACCTTCCTTTCATTTCACTCTGTGTTTGCAGTGTTGCATACCTCTAATCTCAGTTTGCGGTTCTCGTCCTCTAAACCCTTCAGTTTCTGGTGGAGGAAGTCATAGTGGACGAAGTTGCTGAGAGAACTGCTGGACTCGTTTCTTTTTATTCTACAACCACAAAAGAAACATTTACTTGCATTAGACATATTTCTGTTTTTTATTTTTCACTTGGAAAGAGAAAGCTGAGCTTGCAAAACACATAACCAGAATAGATGGACAGTTACCAACTGTAGACAGTTGAACAAACTAAGTTTGTTAAGTGAGTGAGTGGTAATAAATGTACTTAAAACGGATAAATAAGCTGTAGCAATGAAAAGAAATGAAAGGAGAACAGCAATGAATAGGGATAATGATTAACTGCTGATGGGAAAGAATTAAGCAGGAAGCTTAGCTGGAAACTTTGAGAGGATCAGTGGAGATGTTCTGACGTATGTTTACTTACAGACTCAGCAACACAGAAACATTCATCACCATAAACATCTCTGTTGATTCACTGAATAACTTTAGCAGGAAGGCGATTTTGAAATTTGTTTGTTTGTTTGAGATAGAATTTGTGTTCCATTGCAGCACAAATGATTGTTTTTTAAAAGACAGATTCTTTGTTAAAAGAACAAGAATGAAGTCGTAGGAGTCTGTTATTACACTATTTATTGAAAAGTGGAGGCTCTATATGCTGTGAAAGGGAAATAAGATGTGTATTTTCTAAGTAATTAGTAGCATGAATTACAGTAATACATACTTACTTTGAAGGATATCTAGTCACAAACCTATACCTACACTTTGTTTTAAAACAAACTGAATACTATATGTTTTCATGGAGCGAAATATGTCCAGTGGCATCATTTGTCAACCTCTGAGTACCGCATGTGTGTGTGTGGTGTGTGTGTGTTAGAGATTATGTGGATTGTGTGTGTGTGTGTGTGTGTGTGTGTGTGTGTGTGTGTGTGTGTGTGT
>JAPMOB010244780.1:0-14328 GCA_029875015.1 Lepomis gibbosus | reverse complement strand
GTTCAGAGAGAACCAAAGTTTAGAACAAAAGTTTTTGTCCAAATAGTTTTTAGTAGAATTGTATTTCTCATTCTAATAATTTAAAAAAGCTTGTGTTTTCAGGGCACAGTGGTGACCAAGGAGTTAACAATGACCTTTGTCACATGTCATTCCCCATCTTGCGCTTCTCTCATTTTCTGTCATATGTTTACAAATAAAGGAATTAAAGGCCCAAAAAACACAAAAGCATTGTTGTTAGGAACTGTAGATCTTTAATGTGACTTAACTCAAATTGACATAAGCAGATATACTGTTCAATATTGGAGAAAAATTACAAAATAAATAAAATGCTTTAATCTCGCTTTACCCTTTTCAACATAAGCTTTTGTGTACAGATGAGTTACTTTACCATGTGTAGATTTCATGGGCTGATTTGTGATATTTCCATATCCAAAAACAACGATAAGGGCTCAGGCAGAACAAGCTACAGAGAAGGCCTAAACATATAGCAGTATAAGCTTTGTACAAATGCATCCAATTTCAAATATTTCTTCCATAGCACTGAAGTGTGCAGCAGAATAAAAGAGATGGGTGTGTTTCCCTGGAGTCCATTTCCTCATAAATAAAGCCTGTCTGCTTACTTTCGTTTGCATGTTCCTTTGATTCCACGTATTCAGACTCGACTCAGTGTCAGATCAAACCTTCAAACATCCATCACCTAACCCTCAGGAGAAAGGAGGAAATGCCAAAATCCCAAACCGTCATCAGAGCAAGCTTCGCTGTTGTCGCTTCGACAGACAGATAGAGCAAACTCTGAGTTTCCGTTTAGGATTTCTGACTGACTACACAATTAACAAGGGCTACGGGTGTATGAGTGCATATCATGAGAAGGGAGTAAAAGGAGGAAAACACAGGCCTGTTTATCTTTCAAGCCACTGTTGGCGTCCTGAGGAGAGTGTCTGGCTCTGGGTAGATACCAACGGGACGACACAAAGGCGAGATAAAGCGTTAAGACATTTTTTACTCATCAAATTTAATAAGCCTCATCTCAGACACACAGGTATTCAGCGCCGTGCTTTCAGGGAAAAGGTAAACACATCCATTTTGTAAGCTCTTGCTGAGATCCCCAAAAAAAACAAACCTTAAACCAGCAGCTGACATGCATTCTGAACGTGTCAGGGTGACAATAAGATACACTATGAATAATAGAATAAACAGATACATATTTTCCCATATGCCTCTCTCTCCTCCTCTGTAGTTGACACCTTGGCGGCGTGATAAAACCCGCGTCAGAAATACTTTACTTTTCGCGCTCCGCCTTTCCTTCACTCCCCTCGTTTTCGGCTGGCGGAGGGGCTTACCTGTGCCCTGCTCGACTGACACCTAGCATTCGAAACAGCTCGCCGGGATTTAATCAGTCGTCATTATGGCTGAGGAGAAAGAGGCCGTGGCACAATGCTGACACAAAGACAGTCTAAGGAGATCTTTGTGCTGTAAATGTGCTTCTCACAGTGGCTGCGTGACAGCTGACGGTGAGTCGCTGAAACACTGATCCACTGTTTCCTTGTAGAGACATCAGGGTGAATACAGAGGTGCCGTGGCGTGCGCTGAAAGCTGCCTCAAAGACCTGAATGCTGCACAACACCTGCATGGCTGCTGTGGCGGATTAGGGTGTCAACACACACAATGGCTGAGGGAACTCAATGCCTTTTGACTCGCCTCGTTCCCCCTCTTACGCTCTCTGACGTCTTCCATTGTCAACCGCTCTATTTTATTTATCAGCACAGCGGCTCAATGGGGAATTAAGGTGAAAGGAAATGGCGACAGGTTATTGAAAAATATTTATACACTTCGAAAAATAAACATTTTTCAGTTAAAGTTCATTTCAGACAAGGATAATCCTGAGAAGGCGACAGAGGTTGTTGTTTCCTGTTTCCTGCTCTTTGGGGACTTTGGTCACATCTGCCTCCGGTGCAGCCCTGAGCCAGCGGAGAACAAGATGGCGGAGAAGCGCGCCGAGAGGAGGAAGGTGAAGAAGAAGTCCATTCCAGCGCAACAGATGGAGCTGAGAGCGGGTGAGGAGGAGGAGAGCGGAGAAGGATAAGGGAAGGCTGGTGAGTCTTCGGCAGGAGAATTTGGCAGGAGGGCAAAGAGTGTCGAAGCCTGGCAGCGCCACAAAGAGCTGTGGCTCTCGATCCAGCTCTGCTCCACACCTCTCTGGCAGACATGCCATCACAGGCTTTGTTTACATGGGTCTGTGCACTGCTGGGAACCTTGCACAAAATAAAGAATGACATGCAGTAGATGTGATGTGTATGATGAACAACTGTCCTATTATGCTCTTTTGCTGGCTGTCGTTATATCGCTTTAAATTGGCTAAATTTGGTTTTCTCTCCTTCTTTGGTGCTGAGCGCCGTTGCTGTGGTCTTTTGGCACTGCGCTAACTAAAAAACACTTAAATGTATTTTACTATATGTAAAGCAGATTTCATACTGTGTGCTGAATGATTTGAAACCACTCGAAACACATACATACAGACTGAATATTCATCTTTACATTAAAAATGATCATTTAGTCATTCATATTCATTTTTAATAGTGACATGAAAGGATCCAGGTGTCCATTAAAATACACATATTGATAATGTCTTACATGCCAGGTTTTTCTTTTTGTATCATGTAGATTATTTCCAGAGAATTTAGATTATTTCCATTTGAAAAAAAGTTGTGCACCAAACTCTGTTTTAATTTGTAAATGTTTTGTGTTGTATTCACACAATGTGAGTATTTAAACTGGCATTTATTTGACCTCTAAATGCCAATATTGACAGATGCCAACATGAAGGAGATAAAACCCAAAGTGAACTGCACATACCTTTTTCACACACGCACGGACACGTTACAGTTTCCATAATCTTCACTGAAAAGTTAAAAAAAAAGCTAACATCTACACACCCTGGATAAATAAATAACTCCAGTTTAACTTGACTCACACTCCATGTTTTATCCCAGTCACAGTAAATCTCTTTAACACTGCTGGAGCCTTCCTTCCTCTGCTGCCCTTCAGTGACAGCGTTAGCAGAGGAACAGTAATGCAGTAATGGTATCAGAGAAGGAGGCCCTAAGCGCCGGGCTTTGACGGCCTGCCTGCTGATGATGGATGTCTTCAGAAACTAAACTACTCCGTCCTCTGCAGCCCAGAGCGCTGCTGTTGCGTGTTGGGATCCCCTCTGTAATGCCACAATGGATATTTGAGAATGGAGAGTGTGCATGTGTGTGTCTGAGAACATGCACATAGCTGACTTTAAAGTGTTTGCATGTGCTCTGTGTTGTTTTCGGCGCACATGTGCTCAGACTTAGTGTGTGTGTGTGTGTGTGTGTGTGTGTCCTGCTTGAATGAACTCGGGAGAGTCGAAGGCTCTTAGCGTGGAATGTGAGGGATGTTATATAAACACATTACTGATGGTACCAACGTACAGCCATACACACTGCTGGCGCCAGCCCCACACTGCATTAGCTGACATTTTATACAAAAATGGTGAAAATGGACCGTCTGAGGGAGCGACAGAGTGTTTTCTGGTTCTCCCCAGACTCTGTTTGGGTTCAAGTTGTTCTCTTTTTAGCCTCCTTTGACTTTTGATTGCTGACTCTGCCTCCCAAAGGGACTGTCAGGAGGTGCTGCGGTCATTCAGTCTGCTTATATGACCTGACAATTTAAATGGGAAAGGATTTGGTCATTTACATCAAGTACGGGAATGGGAAATTAGTCAGAGCACTAAATGTGATCTGGTTACATGACAAAAGCAACGTGCAGTGTACAAATACAAACACACTCTCAGCACATAAAAGCATTTCCTGTACATTTACACACAGAAATAAATGGTAAACAAATTCAGAAAAATGTGCACACTCACAATCAAACATACACACGTGTTCTCCCGTGCACACCAAAACGAACACACCGACTTTGAAAAAGCAATTAATTCCAGATAGCATGGACATGAAAGGCAGAGGGATGCTGTGAACATTAAAAGGCACAGAAGCCTGCGCGTTGCTTTCCTGCGTGTCTTTAAGGCTTTCTCAATCCAGGCCCTTCTAAATAGGATTCAATAATGTCCAGGTTGCTTGTTTTTAACTTCAAAGATTTCCCACCAAACGGCTTAAGTCCAACAGAGAGAGGAGACGAGAAGGAAAACACTGACAACTCATTAAATGTCACCGTTCACTTTATTACATTGTACTCTGCTTTCCTGCGCCACCAAAGTGGTTTCACTCATGACACGGGAGAGCAAGTTGGAAACCAGCTCTCTGTTGCTATTGGATATTCATGAAATCAGACATTTCAGGACAAATGACCATTGTCTGAGGAGAGCAGGCAGAGGCTGGTGAAACCATTGAAATGTGCGTTGTTGACCAGCGAGAATTCAAGAGGTGCTTCACATGAAAAATGTTCTGATTTTATGCCAAAATCCCAGAAGGAAAGGAGGAGAAAAGTGATGAGTAACATTATAGGTGAGGTTCAGCATGAGCAAACATTTTGACACCGAATAGATGTGGATATAAATCATCTGCATTAAAGTGGAAAGTTTGATTGAAGCAACTACCTGGAAAAGGTTTTTCTGTATGACTTTTTTTTACATTGCCGTTACATTCTCTGGCAAAAGCTTTGTCTCTGTTTCAGTTGATGTTGAACACGCATGACATGTATGTAAACTGAAGACGCAGGTCTCGGCCTGTCTTGCACGTTGCTGTCCATCAAATGCTTTCTTGTAAGCCTCTCGATTTTGATATCTGCCGCAGAGGCAGAACGGAATCCAGACTGGCAAGACGAGCCATCCAGCAAAGAAAAAAAGGAATTGTGTTACAGGTGATGGAGAAGGAGGTGAGAAAAGAAAAGAAGAAAAAAAAATCAAGGAGAGTGGTGGCAAACCTGTCTACTGCTTTGTGAAACAGCTCTCGAACAGATCGTCTCTTCCTCTTCTTCTTCCACCCTCCCGGCGCCTCCCTTGTCCGTTAACCCCCTCATAAAGAAACAAATGTTTCATCACCGGGGAACGAGCACACGGGGATGTTTAACCAGGCGAATGGAGTGCCTCCTCCTTCTCCTGGGCCGCCAACAAACCACTGGCTGGGAGAGCGGCCAGGAAGAGAGGCAAGAAAGCCAGTCTGAATGTCAGCTGGCTGGGCTCCGGCTGCAGCAACGCCATCTCCCACCGCACTGAAAAACACACACACACACGCCCAGGCACGCATGCACATCAGCATGCAAGTAAACGCAGCACTATACATACAAGCAAACGTGCGCACATATTTCACCCTGTCACGCTGTTCATGCTCAGAATCAGACAGGCGACTACGCACATGCTCAAACACACACTTGTACACATGCACAAGCCCTGTCCCCTGGCAGCGCGTCTTTCCACAGCGCAGGCCTGTGATACTGAGGCTGAAGGAATTTGCTGTGGATTACTTCTGGACTGAGGCAGGCAGCTTTGGCAAGGAGCGGCCAGGCCACTTTGAGGATTTAACCAGCAGCAGCCACTGCCTCCCAAAAGCCCCAGGAGCCGCCCGACACCAGCAACACACACACAGTCTTATCAAGTTGTACGTCAAGGATTCATCGAACATATTCCAAGGAGCAGAATCACTGAGATTGAGGCCATTTTTAAATGTTTTTTTTTGTCAAATCAATGAAAAACTATTTCATCACCTTGTTTATGGGCAGATTCAAAAAGTCAGCATGAGGTAAAGCGTAGGAGTCGATGTATTGGGTTACTGTTGTCTGTGTTAGTGGTGGCGACAAGTGAGTGAGGTAGAGAGAGAGAGAGAGATAAATACCTGGGACCTGTCCCTTGGTGAGGTGTGCTAATTATGTCAACGCTTCCTTTCCTTCCTCACTCCCTAACAAAGCTCTGCCCTCTGTCATCTAAGGAAACTGGGACTCTGTGTGTGTCGTGGAGTGAGAGAGAGAAAACATACATGTCTCTCCCCCATTCACCCCGTGAACTTAAGAAACCACTCGACCCTGCACTTCACACAGGAAGATTCCTTTTTTTCTTTTTCCCAACTTCCCCCCACATCTGGTGTGAAAATCAATATATTAATCATCCTATCATAGATGATGGAGACAGAAGGAGAAAACTGAGTGGAAAAGAAAACCAGGAGAGGGGAAAAAAGCAGTGAAACAGCATTGGAGAGTCGATGAAGGAGTCGGGTTTCAGTAGGGGGCAATGCAAGGCTACACACTGAGAGAGCTGAGACTGAATGCTCCCCAGCAGCACACACAGATCATCTTTAATATCAGCCATACCGCTGTGTTTACTGTTCCTTTGTAAAACATCAATGGCATTTGTGAAATGACCAGAACATCACTGCCATGGTCAGCATTTCTCAGTATCATAGGAAGTGCTTTGGAAAACAAGGTGCATCCCTGGAAATAACCCCAAAATAAAATATATGTTGGATGATGGAGAGAAAACACTGAAAACATAATGTAAAAATGAAAGTTGTCTGCAGCTGCATTCATTTGCAAATTAATGACATTAGAAAACAACTATTTACAAAGCCGCTGTAATATTAAAAACATGTTGTAAAAATCTAGTAATTACTGTATGTTTACTTGGTTTGATCCTGAAGTTGTCCACCTCCTGCACGTCGCTGTCACTTAAACGCTTTCTATGATGTCTGTAATTCGTATTTGGAAAAAAAGCAGACCCAGAAGTCGTGGCAAAAAATTGGTCACAAAATGCACTTATAATAAAAGTGCGCATCCTGCCGGTCCCCCCGCTGCCGCTCTACATCCACACTCATCAGCAGCTTTTAATCTTGCCAGAATTAGCATATTCAAATGGTTTTTCTAATGACTTTCATCTGGTAAAAAGGTAATTTCATACACGAGAGTAGCCTTCAACTTCGAGGCAGTAAAGACAAAGCTGAGTGCAGGGGGGCAAAAGATACAGCAGTTTGATTGCCAGTGCAGTGTGCAGGTTTGTAAATGGTTTTAATGAGGATGTTTTTAATTGAACATATGGGCTTCAACTTTGAACTGTAAACGCTGCCGTCCTATATGTGCAGGAGTGCCTCAGGGGGAGCAGGAGCTCGGAGCGCTGGTGTAAATGGCATATCACGGGCTAATACTGGGGCGGGAACGGGAGGATTCAAATGATCGGGCCACTGTTGGGGGGAGATGGCTGGAAAGCACATTAACACACACATCTACGTATGCGTGTAACACACACACTCTGTCTCGCACACAGCCACAAACACACCCAAACTCTTTTGAAATTTTATTCTTGAGTACAAAAACAATTAAGAGCAGTGGTGCTTTGATGTTCAGTGCTGCCCTGCAGGTCAGGAGGGAGAGTGTTTCTTTATCTTAATTGAAAAAATTAAATCATTAACCTGATGCCACTGTTTCTGAATGACAAGTCCTCTGCTTTTCACTCTCTCCCAGTTTACCCTTAACTAGCAGTGAGAGAACATGAAGAGACATGCTCAAGAAATGCTCGAGAAGAAAGTAGGGAAAAAAGGAAGACAATTTCAATAACACAAGAAAAAGAAAGTTTAGTGGGTGTAATTTGATTAATAATGCTAAACGGAGGCTGGGAGGGGGTGAGATAGGGCCGAGGGAACAAATTAGCCAGCACAGCTGGGGAAAGGACTCCGTTCGGCAGGGTATCAAAGGCTCACAACACTGCCTTTCTCCTCCACGCCTCCGCAAACTCAAATTGAAATTCGGTATCTTGTCATACTAGCTTCAGAAGTGTCTGCCTTTATTGGGTTCTTTTTTTTTCTTTTAATTTCACTCATTCAGTCCTTTATTTTCCTCAACGGACATGAAAACGGTATTTATGTGTTAGAAACTGGTTGGTGAAAGTCAGTTATTAAAAACTGATCAATGGTATTATTTTAACCACAGAAAAATAAAAGATGGCTATCGTATTTTCTTTCTGTGCGTCTGACTGAAAAACATTCAAACTCACATGAAACAGCTCATAAGAAGCTTAAGTGACTCACATGAAATCAACCTGTGTACATCAGTGATTTTTAATGAAAACAAGAAAATGATCTGTTACAGTTAACCACGGAGATACGTGATTTTCTAAAACACATTTAAGACGTTTATTATATTCAAATGCCCACGACATCTTCCAGATCGTGCGTTGGCCTGTGCTGAGATAGTGGATAAGCGTGTGTGTGTTGGGTGGGAGTGGGAGTCAGCTTGTCATAACACATCTAACGTTTAGCGGGCTAATCGTGGGAGACGACCATGTTGTTTTGATCACCTGTAGTATTACTGCTAATGTAAATAAAGGCTTACACTGGAGGCCTGTCACTCTGCCTGTCTGAGGACTGCGAGAGGGAAGGATGGTGCTGGTGGAGGCGGGGGGGTGTGACCAAGGAAAGAAAAATCACTTCTTCTTATCTCTTTTCCTCTGACCTGAAACAGTCAAACTGTGGTGCATGAAGTCACAGAGAAAAGAGCTGGTGGAGGGGAAAACACACACAGGGGTAATCTCAATGGTCGACATTAAAGGAGCTCCACGTGGCGATACATCATTGTCAAATTAGTTGTGATACCTCGGTGTAATTACTGAAAATAAACAAGACCACGGTCAAGAACATGTCTGACTTAGTTTCACAGCAGTGGTGTCTTTCCTTAAGTCAAGGCAACTAAACCATAATGTAATAACCGCTTTATGTAGAAGTCCTGCATTCAAAATGTTTTAGTACTATTAGCAAATGTAGTTAACCATGAAAAGTAAACGTTATCATATACACGTATATTTATAATTACTGATGCAAAGGCATGGAACCTTTAAGCGACTTGGTAATTCTGTAGAGGGTCGAGGTTATTTTAACAAAGTGATATACTGATCGATAGTTAAATCTGTAACATTTTACAGTGTATAAGATCACTGAGTTTTGTTTGTAATATCTTACAATTGCAAAGTAAACTAGTAAGTATAACTGTTGTCAAATGTTCTCCGGTCAGATATTTCCCTCTGAAGTTATTATATATTAAAAAAAAGTCATAAACGCAAAGTGGTAATAAAATAGAGAGATAATTAATGATTTTATCTCAATTTTGATATTTTTAGAAAAAACAACAGAAAAAATGGGTGACTGGGATTACAGGTCATGTGACCTAAGTCATGTGACCTGCGTATTAGTAAACCTGAAGAAGCCAAAGCCAAAACGCGTTGTTCACAATGAATCACTGTAAAGTCATCTGACTGTGCAGTGGCTTGTTTTGGATTTTTCATAACTTGTATTCATCCCATTGGCCAAATAGTTGATGATAAATAAATAAATGTCAGTATTTATGTTCAGGGCTGAAACTGTTTTTCTTTTGTTTTTTAAATTATCGACAAATCTCTGGATTATTTTTTTGATTAATCAGTAAATCGTTTACTCTATAAAACAAAAATGCCCATCAAAGTTTCCTAAAGCTCATGATGACGTCTTTAAATGCCTCGTTTTATCCAACAGTCCAAAACCCCAAATATTAACTTTAGGCAAATGATCACATTTAAGAAGCTGCGGGCATCAAATGTAACGTGTAAAACTGTAATTGATTATCTGTCAACCTGAAATGGGGATACTTTTCAAAACCATCATGTGTTTTGTTTTCACCATAGTTTCTACACTTTCTCTGGGAGAGGAGCTTTTATGGTGCTTTTGTGTCATAAAGAAATTTTCCAACAAGTTTAGTCTGTTAATTTTCTTGGAAACTGTTATTTGTTTACAGTAATTCCACTCATGTCTCAGAGGTAATGTCGTGATGATTTATTGATGGCAAAACAGAAGACGCAGCAGCATGAAGAAGTGGTGAGGGGGTGCTGGGTTCGTTGACTTTTGCCCTGCACCTGTGTTTTCACACACTGTTTCATCTGCGGTTTTGCACACATGCTGTACAGTATGTTGCAATAGTCACCTTAAAAGACCAGCAGAAACCTTTCAAGTCAGTATCTCTTTCCCACTGCAGACGTAACCATCTGCTATCTGGGCTAAAAGTCCTCCAGTGGAACTTCCAATAGTGCTTGTAATTTTTTTTTTTCCATCTGATATGGCATCAGCGGTGAAAACATAACATTTCCAAAATAGCAGACATCTTTGGCTTTCTTTACCATCATTAGGCCTTTTTTTTCCAAAAAAAATGTCAATATTTCAAGTTTGCCGCAGTTAAAAAAGTATAACAATATTCCTTTGCAGACACAGAGGAGCTATTGTGACATAGAATGAACATACTTTAGTTCATCTCACTGGTGTAATGATGTCTTATAATCCCACATCCATATCTGCACTGACTCTAGCAGGCCACACCCCTATTTGGAGACTAATATAATGACTTTATATTCAGTTGAACGGTACACAATATAGATAGATTATGCGTATTCGTCCCAATACATAAATATGTCGTCTCTTGGGCAAAAGCTCTCGATTGTGCCTTGAATGAGGCAACAGGATCCCAGTGCACAATCATCTCTGTCCGTGAGTCTTTCAGAAGTTGAAGGATTTCATACAACACTTTTCACCGCCGTCTTATTTTCTCCCTTTTGAAAGAGAGGGAGTTGGTTATGATTTTTTTCCCCCCTCCCTTCTCGCCCCCTATACGGGTTTAACTTTGGCTATTTCAACCCCGCTGAAAAAAGTAAATGTGTTTCTAGGCTGCTTTCAGTCTGAGCTGCACAACTTATCTCCCTCTTCCTCTTTGTTATTAAATGCAGTGAGCGAATGATCGGCGTTTCTCTAAGGGACAGAGAGAGTGAGTCAAAAATCTAAATGGGGAGGCACACTCCCTGCATTACCATAAAAAAGGAGAAAGAGGGGTGTGTGTGCGTGTGCAGGGGGGAGGCGGGCTTCTGCCTATCTCTTGTGGAGGGGTGGTCCTGAAGCCCTTATCGGTTCACCAACAGGAGAACGGAAATGATTAACATCTAATTTAACCCAATCTCCTGCTCAATAAGCCGCCATTCAAAGGGACGCATCTATATGTATTTAAGAGGTAATCACTGGTCGGACCCCCACTCTCAGACTCCCCCCTCCCTCCTCTTTTGTGTGGCGGGACGACACACAAACATATTTCCATCTGAAAGGCGGGCCTTGGTGGCTAGATTTCTGAAGGAGAATCACTGGTGTTATTGTTGGCTTGTTTGTGCAGGGTCTCGCTGTACTTGCATCATGTGGGTGTTTCAGTGTGTGAGTGTAAATACTGCCGCGTATGTTAATGCTGTCAGGGACCGTATGGTCTCCAGTTAGTAGCCCAGTAATAAATTAATTATGGTAATACTGTAACAGACGGTTTTGGCATGAATTTATATTTTTCTTCTCAAATAATTCATCTTCTGACCATGTGTGATGGAGCGATAGAGTGCAAATCTATAGACATGCTGGTGAGACTGAGTGTCGTGTTGTAGCACGTTAACATCTTTAAGCACGTTTGTTTGTTAGCATGCTAACAGGCTAAGTACTATAAACCACTTCTTAAATTAGTTTTGTGGTGAAACTGTAATGTTGAACATGATGATCACCGGAGGCTGAATTTGGTCTCAGTAAGAGATTGTAATCTGAAATACTTTTAGTTGAATTCAGTGAATACTGTATTTTGGTTTGTTAGCTTCGGGTTTCCTACACAGCGCTGGCTCTGTAAAGGGAAAACAAAGAAGGTTTTGTGGACCTTACCATACAACATTGTTCCAGCCAATCAGCAACACGTTTGTTTAGTGTGTACAGGAGAGATGGGTGGAGGGGAGCAGTGGGAGGAAGAGTTCTATACACCGTCACATTCAAACAGCCATAACACATACTGCAGCACCAAGGGGAGGGATGTATTTGTTTGGCAGATTAGTTAAAATATCAACAGTCTTTCTGCAGAATCACTTTTAAGTGTTACGGGTGTAAATATTAACGCGGCAGACACTAGATGAAAAGTAGGGAATCACCAGTTACTGTCATCCTTTGGGACAAAAAAACATCTGTGCCAAATTTAATGGAAATTCATCCAGTAGTTGTGGAAATATTTTCCTCTGGACCAAAGGTTTGGACTGAACACAAAAAACAATGTTCTTACCCTGATTATCGGGGCACTTTCTTCTTTTACTGAGAAATGTGTTAATCTGTCAGCAAGTGTAAAAATGCTGTCCAACATGATCAATAATACTTCAAGCTTGTGCAACAGTTTGACTGTGCAAAAAGTGCAAATTAAGGCCTTTGTGGTGTAAATTCACAACATGCATTATATCAGGTGTTATCAAAGTGATACAAGTTTTGTCATGATAATTTTTGCATGCCTAGACGCTGTAGTGTTTGAATTCACACCTTGCATGTGCATATAAGAAGTGGACGGGTTTTAAAGCTGACTCTTTCATCCTTATGTCTTTTAAATCTACCAGAAGAAGACTTTCAGATTAAAAAAAGAATTTTTTTTTTCAAAGATTGCCTGGACAAAATGCAAGGATAAGTGAGAATGGAGTGTGAAGAAGAATCCAGGCCACTTTTGAATGGAGATGAGAGAGTCTGTGTGCGGGGTAGGGCTACCGAGCATCAGGTTAACCCTGGGCGAAGCCTGGCAGAGGCAGTTCTTCATTAGGAGGAGGAGGGGGTGTGGAGATCTCTCCGGAGCTTTCTATCACCACAGATTACATGCATGTAGACGCGGTCAAAGAGAGTGGGAGAAAAGAGGAGGAAGAAAGTAAGTGTTAAATAAAGAAGTTGGAATCAAAAGCGCCATGTGCAATCTTGGCAATGGGGGTGATGACAGGTTTGCCTCACACCTGAGATGTATTATGCATTCCATAATCGGTCAAAACCTGCACACACACACGCACATTCACACACACACAGTGACCGATGGCAGCGGGGTTGTGTTGGGTTTCTCTGACAAGGTGAACTTCATGCATCGTGTACATGATATATAACTCCAGAGCGGTGAACAAAAGCCGGCCAGACAGAGCGAGAAAGAAGGAAAGAAGAAGGGAAGCACTTCTCCCCTTCTTCTTTCTCCCACCGTCTGCTGAAGGGGTTTTTGTCTTTTCCTGGACAAGTGACAAAGGCAGCGCTAGGTAGGTGACCTTCGTCTCCATCCCCTCTGGTACAAAAAACACAGGGTCAAGTCCATTCATCCGCCACTTCAGCTTGTCTTCTCTTTTTATTGGAGTAGCAAAAAACGAACGCACAGCATGCATCCTATCTCCAGACTCAGTGATGAATAAAATTACACTATGTCCAAAACTGGAGAAGAAAAAAAGAGATGAAAAAACTGTTGACCACCAGAATCTTGGATCCTTCAACAAACGTCTCAAACCTTTTTATTCCCCCCCCCAGAAACAGTTGGTTGCATTTTAGGAAAGTCGAAAAAAGGAAGAAAAAGAGGGCGAAAGAGAGAAGGGAGAAAACTGTCCATTAACCAAAAAGCAATTTCTGTTGGCGTGCGCCTGGCTGCTCCGGGGTTCCTGGCCGGGCTAATAGCCTTTCATTACAAGTTTCCTCCCCAGCCAATTAGAGACAGGTCCGTCCGGCCCGCCAGCCCACCGACACATACACTTTGATCAGTTCCCTGTTCACTGACACACGTCTAATGACCAGGGGAGAGCAGAGAGGGCAACCTGTGTTCACACATACGGTATCTACACACACTGCCGGGAGTACACACACACACACACACACACACACACACTGCTTATACTTCCAATACAGCCACAAGATAAAGAAAACTCACTGATTTTGGTCAGAACTGACACGAGTAAAGATGAAGGTTTTGTTCTTGTCTGACATGAGAAACACAACTGCTAACCAAGCTCACTGAACTTCACTGGTCTGGATATCAGAAGGTTGTTGTCTAAGAGCTCATTACATTTGTTCCATGAGATATTAAAAAATCTTCCTTCAAAACCTCTAAGCCCTAGGAGAGGCTGCAGTGTGTGTTGTATGTACACATGTAATCACAAGCCCACACACCGACGGACAAACCCTGGCTCCAAAAATTAGAATACAAGGCCTGTAATTAGCAAATTAGACTTAACTGCAGCTTTCATGCAGCCTGCTTTCTTCTCCTCTCAGGGGCTTTACTCCTGGTCAGCACAGTGCGTTCACACATTCCTTCCATAGATCAAATAGGGGTGTGTGTGTAGTGTGGGTAGGGTGACTCAGGTGAGTTGCTTCTGTTTCTCCTGCCTCTTTAATCATTTACAGTATTTATTGCCTCACCTCTGACCCTTTGGCTGTAGTCAGCTTACAATGCCATCAGACAGGATGCCAGTTCATCTGATGCATGACTTCAGGGAAGCGTTACAACTACAGAGCAGAGTTTAAGCAAACTTGTTGTTCTGTCAACAGCAGAGGGGGGGAG